>JAAMPI010000732.1:0-27180 GCA_013054445.1 Cudoniella acicularis | reverse complement strand
AATTTTCTTTTTTTCTATGGTGTTGATTGAGAATCGTAACAAGCCCAGGAGAGATTCGGGTGGTTGATGTTGAGGGCGCGCAGTGTGATATCTGGTTATTGATTGCAGAAAGGTTGCAAGAGTCGCATGAAGATTATCGCAGTTCGAAGGAAGATCCTCGAAGATGGCTGGGTGAAGGCGCAAGGAAACGCGCTGCGATCGAGGAGAGGGGCGACCGGTTGTCGGGATGCCAAGAGTGTAGTTCGGGCGGAAAAGGTTCGTGAAATAGAGTCTGGTTGCAGGCTTGTGCGCAGTATTCGAATTGGTAATCAGAGACCAAGAGCGTAGTATTTGGTGTTGACCAGGGAGTCTGGAGAGTTGTGGGGAGAAGTTCTTTGCTTTGAGATGTGAGGTTGAGGACTTGCCCTCCCAAACTTTTAGCGACAAGGCTCTGCGCACGTGACAGAATTGCAGGGCAGGGCACAAGGGGTTATCCCTTTTAGTCAGGTCACTTTCGAAAATTCACTTTCACCTCGGACTTATCTCCATACTGCACTATAGCAGCGGCTATTATGATTGGATTCCGATTCTGTGGAAAATACCTCATCGGTAACCCTAAATAAGGCACATATTGAGAACTTCCGAACCTTTTTGACCACTTTGGAACTATCGATACCCTTGCAAGCACTGAGTTTGAACTTGATGGACCCGCCCGAATCGGATCCAAACAGTTTATCAGAAAGTTGCCAATCTGCCAGTATCACACATTAGTGTAGATGATTTTAATTTGTGAGTCTTTCTGATAAATAAACGTTGCATCCATTCTCCACAGTACCAAATCGGAACCAGGGATGTGATGACTACTGTAAGCTGCCAAAAGTATACGACTTACAAATGTAAATAATCTACTAAATGTGAAGAATTAACCTATTATAACAACGTGAATTTAAGCAGCCTACTAATATGACTGAACCGAAAGGGAATGATGGAATATTTCTACTCGTATCTACTACCAATTTACATGATCGTTGTGTTTCCCGCCGTTTCTCTCTTTATCCGCGAGGAATGGTACTTGACGCAATGGATCGGAACAATGTTTATAATGAGAGGAGCGAAAAGGGAAGGAACTGGACGGTACAATGAAAAATAGGAGAAAGGAGTAGTGTTGATTCAATTCATATTCGTAGACCTATAAAGATGCCTTTGTATCGTCGAAAATTTGCCGCTGGCGAATTTTGTCGAACGGCCTCAAGCACGAGGTATCCGCTTGTGCTTCTCCCAAAACGCGAAACTGGTCATTTCTAGGAAACAAAAGCAAGTGCACCAACCACTGAGCCATTACTAGGTGAATTCGTGCGCGTTATCCGTTCCATCCAACGAGGTATTCCTGCCATCTACCGCTAACGCCATGATCCCTTTGAAAAAGAAGCTCAAAACTCCATGGCATCCGCGTCATTATCGTCCCGTTCCCTCTTTATCTTAACGTCCTTCTCATCCCTCATCAGAGCCATAACAAGTGATCTGAAGTGCTCAACATAAGGCTTAATACTTGTCTTCTCCCAGTCCTGAACAGGCTTCCCTTCTTTCTCTCCTTCTGGTGCAGTCCACTTGTCGATTTCCTCTAAAAGTCCTGTCACAGTTGGAACATCAAGTGGGTCAAAGTCGTCCAAATTTTTAGGATCAATGGGTACACAGACTCTGCCCGTCTTGGGATGCACCACAAATGGACTTTTGAGAAGATGATTGAGCTTTTTGCTGACCTCGATATCGAGACGGGGATATGTGTATTCGAGGACAATATCTTCCTTGGCCTCCTTTAACGCTCTTGTGTCCAACGTCTTGCTTGCTCCAGACCTCGCTAATGCGTCAATGTCAGCCCATTTTGCAGTTGATGCTCGACCGGGAGCGGAGCTCCACTTCTTCCTTAAAGCATCATTCAGTACTCTATCCGGAAGGAGTTGCAGAAGGTGGTCGAATTTGTCATCTGTTTCCCAAGGATCTTGATCTTGAAGAATATCCGACTGGAAATGAGACCTTAAAATCTCGAGACTCCGCCTAGCTAGGGTCAGTTACCGAGAAAAATTATGGAGCTTGGAAAACTGTACACGACGTGTGGATGCAACGGCCTTTTCAAATTGACTTTTTTGCCTCCCTGAGCCCCTCCTCTGATGACCTCCAGATACCCAGCAATTGCCCTTCTTTTCTGATCATCCATATTTCTTGCCTTCTTATCGCAAACCCAGGCGTGAGCACCTCTTCGACCTGAGTAAACCCACATAATGTGCTTAAACCCAAAATCTTCCCGCAGTGCAATGTCGATGACTTTTATGGCCATGGTTATGAATTGCCAACATTTAATGCAGATATTTGCTTTGTCGCAACAAGTCCGAATGTCATCATAATCCGTTAAATCAATATCGAAACACATTTCCTTTGCAAGTGGCTTAAAAGCGGAAGCCTTTCGGAGAGTTTTGCGGTCTCGTGGATTTGTTGTGTAAATTGGCCCAATTTCGAATCTTGATGGCATCAAACGAAGAACGTCCTTGCGGAGTCTGATCATAATTAATTAGTTTGGCTCTTTGATTAGGCATAACTCTCATCTTACAGATCCGACGTTGGAAATGATTGGTATCGCAGGTAGATGTCATTTTGCAGTGTAAAGGCAAATTCTCTGTGACCAAAATCGCTAGAAGGAGTTGGAGAATGATTTAGCCACTGGAAAAGATACCGCCAGGGGAAGAGTCGCTGGTAGAATGATCGCATTACATCCGTATCGGATGCTCTCGACGAAGGCCCATTGTGTCTAAGAGATAGTCAGTTATAGACTGTCTACACAGTGGAATCAGTACTTACACTGGAGAAGAGGGTGCTTCCAGGGAACCGGAAATTTCAATGTTCTGCCCGTTGGAACTGGGGAATTCTTCGTCTGATTCAACATCGGCAAAAAGATCCTCCAATTTGACTTCTGCGTGGGTTTCTGTTTTCACGGGTGCTGTTGGAGCTGCTTCGCCTTGCATACCGACATCTTCCATTGTCATGTCTTGCTCCATCACATCATCTGTAGGAGAGTCTGCCACGAGAGTATTTTCCGAGCTCTGGGTTTCGCCGTCAGCTGCTCCCTCCGCAATGGTTGTTTCATCTTGGGCAGATAATTTAGCTTCTGGTGAGATAGAATGAGGCATTTTTGTTCCGTGGGAAAACGGGAGGATTGTTGAAAGAAACTGTTTCCTGAGACTGGTTGCCGTAGCAGAAGCAGAAGCAGAAGCACGTCGCGAGTCGCGTCGGTACGCGCTTCGACCACGCGCTTCAATTTAAATCCATGCATGGATAACAGGGGAGGCACACGCTAAGATAAGCGATAAGATCGATCTATTTACTTTCACGGTTGCCTTGCCCTGGATCAAACACAACACCACATATTTGCAGTGTCGTCCAGGAAAGCTTCCTCGCATCAGATCTTCACATTAATACGGAAACAATCTTGGGCCCAACACCTAGCTCATCATGCCTACCGCCACCGCCACGGGTACTCCCAGCAGTCCCAGCACGAAAATCTCCTTCGCCGAGTAAGTAGCCCTTTAGCTCCCCAACACAGTGGTTTGGGAGCGAACTACGATTTGGCTAACAGAGACGGCCAAACAGAGATCTGGGCACTGAAGTTGTCTCTATTTACGTTGGGCCAGAGCGCAAACACTTTGTTGTTCATAAAAGCCTTCTCACAACACAATCCACTTACTTCGATAGAGCGCTGAATGGAAATTTCAAAGAAGCCGAAGAAAACTCAATCTATATGGAGGAAGAAGATCCCGCCGCGGTAGGACTTTTGGTTGGTTGGCTTTATCGAGGTGCTATTCCTGGTGCGGGTGGGAAAATGAGTCCTTTCGCTCGACGGAGTTCGGATGATATTCAAAGTTTTGTTTCTCCCCCACCATTTCCTGAAACCGGCACCACGTCTCCCTACGGTAAGGTTTATTCTCATTCTGAAATGCCGTCTTTTAAAAAAAAACAGCCAAGAACCTGGGAGCTGTCTTGGGGGCGTTAAAATCTGTCTGTCCTTACGTTAGGTCTTAGTAGCTATGCTTGAGTGTACGCTTGTCTTGATACACCACACCAGCAAAATCACTCAGGCACTTTTCGATGGTCGTTTAAATCAACAAATAGACTTCCAATTTGTCATATTTTCGTTACCCTCAGACAGGAAAGCAAATTCGATTCCAAAGTTGTTGATGGTTCACAATAGGGGAGATGTTTTGGTCCGGTATTGCCTGGTACTGTATCAAGCCTCAGTGAAACCAGAGCCAAGACAGCTCCGAAGCTCTTTATTTCTTTAAATCTTTCTCGAGTTTACAGTGCTAATTTGTTGGGCAGTACCCGGCCAATACCCCGACTTCAACAATCCACGAAACACGGAACACTTTCTGCATATTGCTTTCGATCCCCAATATCAACAATTTTCGCAAGAAGAGCTTCGTCTTTCTGATTACAGATCGAACCGGAGATATCAGACTGTTCCGACTACACTTCCTGGACCTGGCCCTGGAATTGGGGGGTTTGCTCCTCTGCAGCAGACTGCCGCCGCTCCGGCTACTACAACCCCCATGGCTTTGACAACTGGTACGTATATTTAACCCTTGGTTAAGCGTCTGTTTGGAGGCCAAGCTCCTGAGCCATTCTTAATAGCTGTCTTAAGAGTCTCTTTTTAATGCCGGTCCGTCCTGCATGTTCACTCATAACACTCCAAATAATAAATCCTCCGTTACTGTGAGATATTATTACACAAAAGAAAATGTATCATACTCGATGTTTCCTTCTATTATAGTTGCTTTCGTGGTCGTCTGAAGTCAGTGGTTATTGTCCATTTTTTGTGTATTAAGAGGATTTTTCCAAACGACTCGGAAGTCAAGAGTTCGGCTTCCAAGTTACTAAAACATCCCTCAAGAGCTTATAATAACTTGACAACAGGACAAGCAGGAGGATTTGCCCCTTACCAGTCCCTTTTCTCAAACCTTCCGCCAAGGGTTAATGGTTTATTTAGTCAACCAGCGACGAACTATTCAAACCCGTTTAGTTTCGTAAATAGAGGTCCATTTACTAAGAAGCCGACACTACAACCAGGCGATTTCGGTTACGACTCCCTCATCAGTTATCCTAAGTCCGATGGGGTCTTTCTTAACGGTATTCCACGTTCCGAGCCGCTAGATTCTCGACAGCAACAGGAGGACTCACAGCAACTAGCATTACTCAACCTTTGCATTCTAGCCGAGACTATCTGCTGGGCGAAACTTTTCAACGATTCAGTCAATGCTTACGTCTCTGGTGAAGCCAATATGCACCGGAACATCCCTATCGTTCATGTTGAAATCATCTATCAACGCACCCATTCAGACTCGACCCTCCGCGAATTCGTCATTGACAGCATTCGTCGTCTCAGGGCTAGTAACGGTGAAGCCCACATGGCATATATGTCACTCGCCCAACAGTATGAAGAATTTCTCGAAAACATCCTCGGCCACATCAGTGGGTTGAAGTTTGTAGACAAGCGTGCTTCTTTCGGTGACCCACAGCTGCAAAAGACCTACCACATGCCCGAGGAAGATCCATTGTCGAATGGTCTGAGGGGAGGTGTTTTCGCTCGAAAGGAGAAAGAGGAGAAAGAGGACGAATTTGGTTGTGCTGGCTAAATTTATGGAGCCTGATATTTGATTATTGTGCTTGTCCGAGGGGCGTCTCGTAGAGACATGGTAAGCGACGATTTGGCGACAGATGAAGGAACATGAACTTGAACGCTATACGATTGGCTGATTTAGTATTTCATTGCAATCCAGTTGGACAGCAGCAAAAGCAACGATGGAGTTTTGATGTCATTTGGGTCTGAGTGTGTGTGTGTATTTTGAGAGGCAGAATGGATAAGATAAGCTGGAGTTATTTGATGCCCAACAGAGGCTTTTTTTGTCGAGATAGATACCCGCCTGCAATACGTAGTCTACCCAGCATGGCATAACAAGCGGCGACGGTTTCTTAGGAGCGGCAAATACCTCAATGCCACTTGATCAAAGATCAACACCCAAGACGTCTCTTCCCTTGCCACCTCGTACAATATGTCTTTTTCGAATAAAGAAAGCCTCGTAATTCAACATCATATACCCCTCATAGCTTACAAAAAAGATCCTTTCAGAAATCAGAATCGGATAAAAGAGTAAATAGATTATTGCTAGGCTTAATATCTTAGTTACTGTGAGTACTTCATGTTTATAAAGTGAGGGGTGACTATGACGCCTTCCTTTTTTAACTCTAAAATCATTGTTGAAGCGACATTAAAGGCAGTCCATTGGTGTAGCGGCGTTCATAAAACGCTACTGTAATGTTGAAAGAACCGAGTCAAAAGAGTTTTTAGGTCGTAATCTAATGAGCCAAAATAAACCTGTACTGGAACTCTTTGGTGTTCAATGATTAGGCAAAGCTTAACAGAGTCTAAGGGCTCAGTGTTTTCTGGTTAAGAAGCACCCGGGCACGAATTAGATCTTTCCTCTATTTGCTGCGAGACCCGTGTCAATCTCGCAGGGGTATATTATCCATTTTTTGAAGGTTAATTCCCACCAAAACTTTTCTCATACATTGTAATCATAACTGCACCAACGTTTCCTCAACTCAACTCTTGAAAGTGTGGCTCTTTCCTGCCCTCTCGGTTTGTGCTCTTCTCATTCCCTTTGGTGCATCCGCACTTTTCGCATACGGGTCAAACGGTTTCTGCTTTTTACCTCGACCAGCAGTAGGGTGCTCTTCCCCCTTCCGCTTTGAATGAAGTACGGATTCCGCTTTGCTGTAGTCAAAGGGTTCTTCATCTTCATCGTCTTCTGGCTCGGCTGGTTCACTGATCGAGCTCTTTATTTGTTCTGCGACTTTGGCTTCTTTCTTTGCTCTCTTCTCTCGTTTCCTTTCTGCTTTTCGCTGTGCTTTGGTCATAGGTTTATCACGAAATTGGCCATCGTCTAATTCATTGAGCGAGATATCGTACTCGTCACCGACTTCATCAACATCTTCGATGGCATCGCTCGTCCGCTTTGTCCCATGTTTGAGGACAAATGAATCATCTTCCTTTGGCTCCTGATTGCTAGGTTGAGTAGGTAGAGCTAAAGCAGGGGAATTTTCGGTAGGAGCCAAGGACGTAGCAAAGCCATTTGAATTTGCAAATATCTCCGAAGCAAGCTGTGGTAATGGCACTGCAAGTCGAATTTCCTCATTCTTCTTTGTGAGAGTTGAATCATCCCATATGCTGCTTCCAAAAGCTCCACCCCAGAAAGACGAGCTCTGGCTGCGAAGTTCTGCTTCATCCACCATAGTGACAGGAGGTTCTGATGCAGGCTTCGAGTTTACTGCAGCAATCGTTGGTAGGCTTGCTTTGGCTGTCGCACCAACAGAATCGGGACGGAGCACATCAATCATGCTTGGGCCTTCTTTCCCGCGTGCTTTGGCTGTCTTAATCAAATCTAAGAGCTCTCCCGCCCGAGACTTAACACTGTGGGATATAGGGCGGGCAACTCCAAGAAGAGCAATCATATCCATAGGAATAAGCTTTGCGAGACTGAAAATTACGTGATTTGGCATCACAAAATTAGTGCTATCATCGTCGGCTCGTGATATTTGATCTCGCCATCCATGGACAGCTCTGAAGACAGCAAATTGTTCGTTGTTGAATAAAGCTGGAGTTTTGACAAGTAAAGAATACCAGCCTCCTGGCCCTCTGCCACTCTCTGCATTGTAAACTTGACGCTCATAGCGCAAAAGAGAGACCTCTTTAGACTTTTGGAGGACGATCTCAATCCGGTTCTCTTCAGCAACTTCTGGATTAGTCTTGTCAATCAACTCATTACGCATATTGTCATAAATGTAAAGAAGAAAATGTGTGTCTGCTCTCGCGTAGAAGAACATTTCCTCGGGTATAGGTCTAAAAAGGAAATTAGTTCATTGAGACGGGCTTTTGGGCATATGGCGCCTACCGTATTCTCCAATCCGCCAATTGATACTTTTTATCAGCGTCGAAGTCGACGAACTTCTTCAGCAGGAATGCTAAACTTCCTCCTTGATACCCTAGAGTCCGACTTGCCCAATGGGTGTCGAAAAGACCAACGACATAAAGTCCTAAATCTCGTTGAAGCCAGACAATATCCATGAAAGCACCGTGAAAAACCTGGATAGTTAGAGATTTTGTAATCGATATCTTGAACTTAGACTGAACATACCTTGATGATCTTGGGATCTGCGAACACCTCGTTGAGTATCTGTAACTTATGCCTCCATGGTTTGAGTGTGTCTACTATCCAGTCCTTTTCTCGGGTGCTGATTTGCATAAGTGAAACAAGGCCAACATAAGAGCGAGCATCGTGATGTTCCAAATCAATGGCAATTTCATTCACTGTTTTAAGTTCGTTTAACATCTCCAAGACCCCCTCTTCAGTGTCAACAAACGTAGCAGAAGTTGACTCAACTGGTTGGTAGGGTATTGGTTCGGACTTTTGGTAGATTCTCTCTGGGTATTGGAGGGTTAGTATTTCTGTTTCGTAAGGATGTTTGAATCTAAAACGGTTGTCAGTATTGCCTGATGTAGAGTTTCTGAGCGTGCTGCCCATGTTCTTCAATTTCCTCAATCTTTTATTGTATTTCTGTCTCTGTGGCTTGCTTAAGCCCTCAGGCGTAGAAGCTGGCGGTGGAAGTGCAAGTAAAGGTAGAAAAGTGGTGTAGTCATACTGTTCTTGGTCGAAATCGTTGGTCATCGTGCCAAGAGTCTCCTCCAATGGTACTATTGCATGAGGTTTGAACGTCAGGAACGGCTTCCATGGCGACTCATCCTCGTTATTAGGAGGCACATCGAAGGCAAGTTGGGGTTTCAAGAGATTTTGTGTTCGAAAAGCACTGCCCAAGGGTTGCCTCTTCTCTTTCGACGTTGCCTAAGATGCATTAGCATCACCTGCGGCATGAGCCCATGAGAGTAATATACCTGTTCGACGCCTGGCTGCTCCTTGCGCTTGATCATGCCCGTATATTCGTCGAGGCAAGTATCTGTCTTTTCCAGAAGAGAATCAATGACATCCACCACACTGCGCCAACTGTTTTCCACATCGTCGGTATCCTCGAGAGGTGGCGCGCGTAGGTCTGATATCGAAGTTGCGGATTTGATCAATTGGCTGGACAGGGCCAGCAGACGACCGCTTTGTTCGTCGAGGGCGGTCCCGACTTCTGGATTGAACGAACGATGGAATCCCAAGTCCTCGGAAGAGATCAGCCCGGCACTCCGAGTCGCCGCAATCAGGGAAGCCTGGACCTGCTCCTGAAGGGACTTGAAGTCCTTCGTTGGATCCATTGTCGCTCAGCACATACACATTTGCGGTGTTCAAGTAGAAGGAATGTTCGCGGTCGGCACCGAGAGCGAGCTTGACAAAATATTCAAACCCTGTCAATGGTCGGCGGTTGTCAATGCCGAGATGCGTTTTAGCGGCATCAAGCTATTTCTTTGACAGCGGGTCCGGAACTATCTTGCCACCTTGGTACCCCCTAATAACGAAATGCAAAACAGCCTTCGTCTTTACAAGTCGTCTTGACCATGTCCGCCTCTTTGGCTCCAGAGTGCAATGAGGTAAAGGAGTAGGTGTCCCGAGAATGCTCTTGCTACACTGTTCTTAATCTCTAAATAGACGTTACGATTCGTGCTTCCTGAAGTGGTATAGTGAGAGTTCGTCATTCGCCTCCCGATCATCAACCCTCAAAGCTGACAAGTAACAGAGTATCTTCGGGGAAAGGGCACGACAGATGAATGTTCAGCTCTTTTCAAAGACTATAGGCATTGCCTGACGGTCGGTATCATTACTCTAGACTATGTGCTATTTCTCACTCGTAGCAGAGCGCCTTGAAAGAGCGTGGCATTGACAAGATGCTGGAAGAAGCCCGAGAAGATCACAAAGAGAATGACGCGTTGAATATGCGGAGGAAATGTGAGGAGCCCTCATCAAACACATGACTTTATAACCGTCTAAAATTACTATAGAGTGTACAGATTTGGTTTTATTATGCAGCATGGGATGGTGTTCGGTTTGAGGCTCTAAAAAGACTCCTCTCTCGACTGGAACTTTGCATAGTAGTAGTTGGTTCTCAGATCGCAAAGCTCTAATCTTGTAAATGTATCAACAGGAATGTATAACAGGAGGGTAGAACTTTAACCTACCCTAAACTCAATTCGACGGAAATAGAAGTGAGGAAGCGGGAGTGAGCACCTTTGACATTTTTCCAGTATGCAAAACTTCCCCTGAACTTCCAAAGTTTTTTATTTTTTTACCATGCCGAATATGTGTGCTTTACGAGGAACAAACAAGAATTGCCGTCTGGGGAACCTCAACCCGGATTAGCTAGAAAAGCTTAATTTTATGATCGGGCCCTTGCTAGACGGGCACAAAGCAGCACGCCATAATTGCTTGCTCACTTCGACAATCTTTCAACCACGCGGAAAGAAATCTAAACTGTATTTTTTTTTGTAAAAAAAAAAAAAGGGCATGGCATTCTTATGTGGTGCTTTCAGGCCTGGGAACCCATGGATGAAATAGCTAACAAAATTGGGCAATCAAGCATTTCTGGCCTGCCGCTTTACCGTCCTCCCCAGCGAGATTGAATTCATCAGCCTCTTCACAGGTGAACCACCTAGACAAGCCACGAGTCCACGACAAAACAGTGTGCCCATCTCCACAGCGCCCAACGCTCGTCGCCTCTTCGATGATGTGGATCCTCTCCTCAAAGCTCCTCGAATAATTTCGTTGCCATCTCCTGACAGAATTCAACCCCCAAACTTCCGGCGATCTATGTTCTATCGCGTCCTCCACCCGACAATCAGCTACTTGTCAATTTAGTGATGCGCCAGCGATAGGAGGAGATTCATGCACCCCTTCTCTGTCCTCGCTCTTGCGATTTTCGTAGCCGGCTATATTACAGCCCGGTGGGACTTGGTAACTCGACTCTATGAGCTTGCTGTTTTTGCCTGGAATCACGGAGTGGTTGTATGTGCTTGAAGACATTCCCTTCTGAAATTTTGCTGACACCTTTTGCCTAGGCACGTACTGCGAAAGGATTTGCGATACTGTCAATCTTCTTCTTCCTATTTATTATACCGGTAGAGAGGCTTGCCTCGAGGGAGACGGACTTGGTGAGGAGCGGTTCTGCGAGGGCATCGAACACAACTAATGATTTTGCAGCACCCAAGATCTTCCAGTGCTGGTATATCCGCGCGAGAACAACTGCGACGTAGAGGGTCCTTCTAGTGGGGGGAGTTGGAGGCGCCGAGTTGTCATGCCCGATCATGATGGTCTTATGAGAATATTCTGGCCCCTGGATCTCTCTAAGACCGACTCACCGGGGATCATAGTTGGATGGAGGAATTCAGGACTCGATGTATTTGTCGTGGCAATTTTGGAGGATGTAGATGTGGGTTGAAAACTTCTTCGAAAGGCAAGTCGCTGACTTGGGTGTAGGCGCGTAGCGTTGAGAATGCTCTGAAAGTTGGGACGTTATTTCGAAACTGCAGCCATCCTATATCACGGATATACGAACTATGCGAGCTTTCATCAATGCATGTGCTAGGTCTAGCAAATTCCCCACAGACAGAAGTGGAATTACTCCAAATCCATGCCATAATTGGGCCACAACTCAAACTACCCCAGATCTCTTGCGCAAGAGCTTCAACAGTACAAATAATTATGTTCGAGCGCCCGCTCCCGACGAGAATGCAATACATATCCCTAAATCCGATATCACTAGCTTTGGGTGACAAAGCTGAAATGGCAATTCATGCCCCTGGAAGTGTCGACGCCGAGGAAGAGCGGGAGGAGATGAAGAATAGGGAACGGACGAAAAAGCTTGTGGAGAAATTAAAGCTTCACACGGTTACCAAACATTACCCTTCGCAAAAGGAAGAAGCACTCCAAAGGATCGTCAATCAAGTCAATTGCTCTTGGGAATTACACAGACTTTTGCAAAAGAACATATCACTTGTTGGTAGGCGTTCAAGGCGAAGTCTCAGTGTCTCGGAACGTGTTGTTGAATCTGCCACTAGCATGCGAGACTTTGTTCTTGTAGCTATTTGGCAGATCATTACTCTCTACATATACCCTGTCATACGGCGCGGATTTGTGGCTGGTCTTCTTTGTCACAGAGTGGCAGCTGAAGCTCTCCTCCTTGTTCTAGAATGGAGGGCAAAGCCTGAATACGCGGCGCTAAAAGACATATCAGCTACAGCACAACAAGTAGAGATCCGGCTCCAGCAATTTTGTTACTGGCCCATGCAATACGTTACTTTAAGAAAGCGCAAAGACGACTGGGAGAGTGTGACTACCAGCCATCCAGATTACATCAGATTCTACAACAGTCTTTGGCTGGTTGCAAATGATGTTATCATTGGAATTGCACTGGGTTCATATATCATTGACAACTCCGCATGGGTAGCTGAATCTATCAGCGAAATCCTCAGCTTATATTCGATAGCTGCATTGCAGAGGACAATATCATGGTTGATGGATTGGCCTGCTGGGTTAAAGCTCAACAATGAATTAGCTACCTTTCTTGGTGATCTATTTCTGTGGGTAATTGATCACTGGTCCAGTATGCGCTCCTTATCTAGCGGAGAGATCATGTTAACATTTGTACAGATTGCATCGAAGCTCTCCGGCCTGTGCTACCACACCTAATCTGGTTTATTGGATTTTCCAGCTTTGCAGGGGCGAGCATGCCAATAGCACTTTTCTCAGATCTTCTTTCGATTTTAACTCTCCACATCTACTCCTTCTACATGGCATCCGCCCGGATATTTAACTGGCAGTATACCATCCTCCTATCTCTCTTCCAGCTATTTCGTGGAAAAAAACACAATGTCTTGCGAAAACGCATAGACTCTTGCGACTACGACCTTGATCAACTGCTGTTGGGAACCATACTATTTACTCTCCTCTTCTTTCTCCTTCCAACAGTGGTTGTATTTTACCTCACATTTGCGTGTTCACGCATGGCCATCATCTCCCTGAAAGCTGTACTAGATACACTGCTTGCGTGTCTGAACCATTTTCCGCTTTTTGCTCTCATGCTACGAATTAAAGACTCTCAACGACTGCCTGGTTCGTTTGCCTCCCCATTTGCGCTTTCTCGTAGCTAAATATTATAGGTGGCATCCGTTTTGAACTTCGAGATACCCAACAACTTGCTCTAACCCATCCTGACTCACCTCCTCCACCACCAACCTCGTATATTTACTTAAAGGTATTTTCCTCCTTGAGGTGGCAGTGTGGGCTATTTGCTAACAAGGGCAAAGTCTGTTCCCCTGACCTTTCGCGCCATGTTCCATCAATATTTCCAGCTGGGTCATCGCATCCGAAAGCATTACCTCTCGCCTCGAGTCCTCCTATGCCTCGCAACAGGAAAATTCGTTCCCCCAATCCATCGCAAGAATTTGTACAGCCTACAGTATAGCATGCTACCAGCACATCGAGCTGGTATCATGGATATGTGGCATGTCTTGACCAGTAACAGCAAGGAAAAGAAGGCCGGATTCGAAGGGAAGATTTACAATGGGAGAAGAGTGAACGGGGGAATGAATGGAAGAAGATACCAAGGGTATTGAATGCGAAGAAATAATGATTGATTAAATACTCTCTTGTATATACTGTACAATCCATGAGTGGAAATATATGCGTAATGAACAACTCGATACATATACAAAGGGTGAATTGCAAAGGGTGAATATGCCTTAGTAGTTAAGATGGAGTGAATCATGAAAATTCGTAGTACTTTAAGCAGTGTATAAAAGGAATAGAATAGAATAATAGCCATTATTCCATTCTAAATAATTGAATAAAATAGAATAATAATTAAATAATATAATCACGTGAGTATTTTATATAAATAATATATATAAAGTCTAAATCAGGTTTAGAATTATGACAAATTAAACTTAGAATATATATCCTAAGTAAGCAAAGATCTATAATTAGCTTATGAAGCGTTATAGAAACTTTGGGTAGGCCGATATAAATAGCACGTGCGGCCCGCTCGGCTAACGTCGGTAAGCGACGGGCACTAGCTCGAATTTAGAAGGTATTGCTGACTAAGCAGTTATTTAAATAATAATTAAATAATTATTCTATTTATTCTATTCAAGGTCTAGAAAATGTTATTCTTATTCTATTCTAAATAATTGAATAGAATAGAGTATTATTTAAATAATAAGAATAATCCTTTGACACACAGACTTTAAGCTATCATATCACTATTGAATTCGTTGGGTTGTGGTGTGCACAGCAAGTGTTGTAGGTTGTTCTTAACTCGGCAGACCTCCTATTCCACTTGAAAATATATCAATACCCGAGATACCATTCTTCATGTCACCTTATATAATATATCCGACATTTGTTTCGCGGGCGTTGAAAAATGAGAAAAGATTCATAAAATGACTTAAACCCTAAATAAGTACTTTTAAAACTAAATATCTCATTTGCTATATATAATTAAAGCTTTTAAAGGTTCGTAGAAGGACTATTTTGGATAAAATATCAAACAAATACCTTTAAAACTAAATATCTCAGTAGTTGTAGGTAATTAAAAACTTAAAAAGGCTCGTAAAAAGACTCTTTCAGATGAAAACCTAAATCAGCACTTTTAAAACTAAATACCTCAGTTGCTGTGAGTTTTTGAAATCCATAAGGAGCAAGCCTTGTACGTAGACCACCTCACTGTTATGTTCGATTACTTGGATGGATTTTCCTGAGTTTGCTGAAGCCTGAAGTGGAAATTGAGCTGAGTATTAATTTGAGTTCAAGTAGCATTTGGGGTATTTGCTATTCCAAATTCAACATTGAAACCCGTATTATATTTGTTATGTTTAAAAATGTTAACAGTGATAGATGCCGACCTAATCCTATTCATGTATTCACCAAGTCCAAGTCCAAGCACGATGCACAGGTCCCAAAATGGGCAACCCACTGCTCTTTCTCTACACATATAAATGCAATGCAATGCAAGGTATATGCAGTTTTCGTCTCCTCCCAAATATGAATGCAGAGCCCCAAGAAAAATGCTGCATATTCCCAAACGCCTAGCTGCTCCCATAATTCATATCCTCCAAATCCAAAAGAATTATGTTGAAAAAAATGATCTGAACGTACTGAGTGTATCGTTACCATCCAAACTTCTTGATCGTGACATCCAAGGTCTTGCCATCTCGAATCATTTCGGCGCATGAATTCCTCACAAGTCGACACATGCTATCTGGACCACTGCCCACAACACCGATTTTCATGTTCTTGCCTCGACTGCTAGTTCCCAAACGACTTGTCTCTGCTTCGCTTACAAGACTCTTGATCATACTCTTCAAATCTGGTCTTCCAATTTCTTCAGTCGCCCTCGGAACGACAATCTCTACCCCTCTACTCTCTACTTCCGTCAATGCCTTGCGTCCGATCCAGTCCAGATGCTCTCCTTTATGAATTACCCAGATCAACACAATTCTCTGCTTACCAGCCACGCTTCTACAGGCCATCTCTGTATCCGAAGAGCAAGATTGATCAAGGAGGTAGTGGACGAGGGGCCAGGCTACGGCAATACCACCCCCACCTGCAACAATAAGCGCTAGGTCGGTGCCATCCAAGATGTTTCGGGCATGAGAGCTTCCGTAAGGCCCGTCGAGACGGAGGCCAATGGTATTATGGGAGCGGGCACGCATGAGGAGCGAGGCCGAGAAGCCAGATTGGGCCCTAATAATAAGAGATAAAGTTGCTTCTCCTTCTCGTTCTCCGCCAGAACCCGGAGCTCGGGAGGCGATGGTGAACGGGTGTGATTGGAGGGCGTGGCCCCGAGAAAGCGAGGGGACACTTATGAAAACGTGGTCAGCTGCTTCCCATCCATTTGTGATAGAATTTCCAAAGATTTCTGTCTTTGGGTCTGAATCCTGGAGAGGAATTTTTGCAGTGAGTTTCACCGTTTCGTCGTCTTCCATAATTGTTGCTCTGGCTTCGACATTTGTGCTTCTGATGCTGATTCGATAGACCAAACGGTCAACAAGGAAGATGGCCAAAGCAATACCAACATAAGGTCTTCCCGCAGGATGATGCAAGAAAACAAAAACCAATGCAACTACTTGCAAAAATATATGCAACCCCACGAACAATCCGTACCACCGTTGCCGAAAACTCGCAAGGGAGGTAAAATACAATATTTCATATGCCAAAAATGCAATGAGCCCAAAAACTATCACCTTCAGCATCAGAAATCGCACAAGTCCGAATCCGTTCGGTCTAATAATCAAGTACCAGGCGACAATCATGCCCCCAACATGGAGGAGGGCCTGGAAGCAGAGTAACTCCCCTAATCGACGATGAAACAAGTTCAAGGATTCGTAAGATCGGCCAGTAAGGAACTTCAAGGGTTGGTTCTTTGCGGCCAAAATGTATAAGTATGGTAGATTGGCGACGAAGAGGAGGCCGAACCTGTCAGCTACAACAAATGATTGATATATTTCCAATTTTATGTGGTAGAGCATGTAAAAGATGTTCAAAGCGATGAATGCGAGCACGGCTATAGTGGTTCCATTCGTCGGTAGGACTTTATTGAAGAATGGAATTGGCCTCGGTTGGGACATTAAGAATGCCCGAATGGAAGAGAGAACCGAATTTTGCGGACCCGGAATGTAGTCTGTGACTGGTTGGGCATTGTGCAATAAGGGCATCTCCTCGTTCCCATCTAGGTCCTTTCGAAGGGGGCTGGCCGTGCCGCCGAATATGCTACTTTCCGACGAAGAGACATCCCCATGATACCGCTCGCAGGCACTCCCAAGGTAAGGACACAGCCGAGTCTTCGTATCATTCTCGAAGGCATCGTTAGCATCGTGGGCATCGCTGAACTCGGTGAGCCATGGCGGGTGTGATGCCTGTCGCTGCCTCCATTGCACTGCTCGCCCCGTCCAGTTCAGGGCAGTCAGGACAAGGACTGCCCCGAAAACAACCAAATGATATGTAAAAACAAATCGGCGAGTATATAAAACGCCCTCAACCAGTTTTCTCCGTAAGGGGTCCTGTTCTGGATCACCAGCGGCACCGGCAGCGGCGGTGACAGTGGTAGTGGCAGCAAATAGAAGGGCGCCGGCTTCCCGAAGCCAGGCGGCGGCCATGGCCATAGCCCGAGTGGTCGGCAGCGGCCAGGGGAGGTCGCTGCAGGCAGCCGTGTTGAGCACACGACCAGATACACAACGAACAGTTGGGACTTCTGTCCGAAGCCTCGAGCTCAGCCTGCGTTCTTTGGTGAGACAAACGGCGGTGGTTCCCCGCAGCAGACGGATGACTGATTGCGCTAAGATATCGGCTCCGGCTCCAACTCCAAGCGACGCCGACACCGACGCCGACTGCCAAGCAAACAGGGGTCCGAGCGCCTTCGCCTTCGCCTTCGCGTGCGGGATGTTGTGAGCTTTCGGAAATTCCTAATGCAGGCTCGTCTTCGTTGACTTGCTGGTTGAAGCCATTCACAACATCAACCATGGCAGAGAAAGACTCCAAGTGCACCCCCTTTGCAGCATTTCTTTATCCTCAAGCTCGCGCAGAACAAAGAGAAACGGCTAACAATTCACACAGGAAAGACATCGCCGCGACCAATCCTCGTGGCATACCATATGCGCCTTTCGTTGACAAGGTCGAGGACTATGTCACGTCGCGAGTAGAGGTCGAGACAACCTTGAAGAAGTTCCAGGAGATGATTTCGTGCGTTTCTACGAGCCTGTCCGGCAGACTGGTGCTCATGTGTTGGCCAGGAAATATCAGTTCATGGAAACGAACAAGCAACGAGCTGCGGTAGGCCACCGGGAGAAGATACCGGACATTCAAAAAACGCTAGATATGGTCCAGTTCCTCAAGACAAGAAAAGTACGTCCCCCACCGAATGTGCGGACGATGTTGTCTGATAGCATGGTAGCCTGGTTCCGATCCAATCGAGGCAACTTTCGAGCTGAACGACACCCTGTTTGCCAAGGCGAATATTCCACCAACAGAGGAGGTATATCTATGGCTAGGAGTTTGTTCTTTCGCATATGCCAAAGAAGACTTAATGCTGATGATGCTTCAGGCGAACGTGATGCTCTCGTATCCAATTGGTGAAGCCGAAGAACTGCTTACAGCGAGACTCGCCACGGCAAAACAAAATCTAGCGAATTGCGAAGAGGATCTGGACTTTTTACGAGAGCAAATTACTGTGAGTGAATTAAAGCAGCGATTTGATTCTGCTTACCCAGACCCTTGGCTGTGAGACTGACAAGGTTATAGACGATGGAGGTTGCCACGGCACGGGTATACAATTGGGATGTTACCATGAAGCGGAAAGAGAAGCAGGAGTCAGATGTACTGGAATCGACAGGGAAAGATGGCTCTTCAAATGGTTAGGATGGCTATATATTGGCTAAATCAAAAGAATTAAAATATTGGACAAGGAAATCTCAAAATTGGAAGATATTCCTGAACCTGTCCCGGAATAATGCAAGTATCCAAATGTTTGGAGTACCATTCTTTTGAACTCTTTCTATACGATCAGCAATTCCTCTTTTTTATGTCACTTCCTACCGATTTCCCTAGATTCCTCAATCTAGTCTCTCTCATGAGCATCGTGAAGTTGAAAGTTAGAAGGCCTCGGGCGAATGAATCTTGAGCAGCGTGTGACCAAATCAAGAGCGATTCGTAGATATAGAAGAAACATATAGCGGAAAAAACACCAAAAGCAGAACCAAAATCGGACGGTTTGAAGGAATAACCACTGCATAGATATTTATAATATATAGCTGATGTGCTTTGGTACTTGATCTGATGCATGTTACAACCACCGTGGGGATGGTCTCTGTTATATAACTGGCCGGGTAAGGAATAAATAATTTCAACAGGACGCTGATTGACTTGATCGCTAGTTTGGCCAACTCCAAATTCAGTAATTGTATGGGCTGCTGCTCCTCAAAATTACAAGAGGATAGAGATTTCATAGTGAGAAAGTATCTATTTGTTGAGACTTTGGGTTGAAATTGTCCTATCTGTAGCCATTGCCCAGGAGGCTTTGTCTAATTATCCGATTAGTCGAAGGGATTGCAATTATTAATCTAAGTTGAGACAAGAGTAAGGCAGCGATTCACAATTGAGGTATTTAGTTAGTAATCTTTTCCACTTTGAATCATTGTCCTGGGAAGTGTTTTTGTTGGAGCGATGCACCTACGGTAGGGCGATGCAGATCTAACCTATTTATAACTGCGATTTTTCGTTGCAACACATGAAGTCCCCTACTTTGCTAGTCCTGGCTCGTGGTTTCATTGGCGGCTCGCTTAGACCTTGGTCGTCATTGCATTCTGCCCCTCAAGATTCAGGCTCAGTCCTTGTTGAATTGCGAGTGTCTCTAAGTCTCTCTCAACACCACAGAAACACCATCTCAAGGCCACGAACTCCTTGCGCACATTCACCATGGCTTCCGACAACCCCTCCATGAAGCTTGACCCAAAATACGACCAATACGACTTTCCCACAACCTCCCCTAACAAGCAATCTGGGCACCCAGGACACACAACCCCAGAACAGGATGCCCAAGTCTTTCAATTACGCATGAAGCTGGAGTCTGCCGGCTACACCGAGCGACTGGATACTCTCACTCTTGTAAGACGCGTAGTTTCACGCGTAGCCTTCTGTCTGGCTGACCTGGCGGTGTAGCTTCGATTTCTGCGGGCCCGCAAGTTCGATGTCGACCTTTCTGAGAAGATGTACGTTGCTACACTCCGGCCATATATTGCCTGAGCTGAACATGTGGATAGGTTCGTTGACTGCGAAAAATGGCGGAAGGAATTTAACCTTGACTATCTTGTTCGAAACTTTGATTATTCAGAGAAAGAGCAAGTTTTCGAGTACTATCCTCAATATTACCACAAGACGGATAAGGTGCGTTGAGCGGAGATTCACATTTTTTTACAACCACGGTGCTGATCAGGGATAGGACGGGAGACCAGTATACATCGAACAATTAGGCGGTATCGATTTGACTGCTATGTACAAAATCACCACATCTGATCGAATGCTACAGAACTTGGCTGTCGAATATGAGAAGCTGGCCGATCCACGACTCCCAGCATGCTCTCGCAAGGCTGGCTCTTTACTTGAGACTTGCTGCACAATAATGGACTTGAAGGGCGTGGGTGTTGGCAAAGTCAGCTCCGTCTACTCTTACGTCAAACTCGCCTCTGCTATCTCACAAAACTATTATCCCGAGCGACTGGGCAGACTTTATCTTATCAACGCGCCCTGGGGATTCTCGACTGTGTTTAGTGTCGTCAAAGGTTGGTTGGATCCCATCACTGTTGAGAAGATCCATGTATTGGGAGGTGGCTATCAGAAGGAACTTCTCGCCCAAGTTCCTGCCGAGAACCTACCAAAAATCTTTGGCGGAACCTGTGACTGCCCTGGTGGATGTGCGTTGAGTGACGAGGGGCCATGGACAGATCCTGAGTGGGCAAAACCTGCGAAGTGGCAGGAGGCACCGGCAAAGGCAGAAGCCATCGACAACGAGGCTGTCAACCAAGGTACTATTCAAGATGGCGCGAAGTCTACGGCAGCAGTTCCAACTATTGAGGATACTACGGATGAGATCAAGGCTGCTCCAGCGCTAGAGTAGGCGAGACAAAAACAACTGTTTGTGGACAGGGGTTGGGGAGGAAGGGGCTTTTTGATGTCCTTTCGAGGATTTGGCTGTTGCGTTGTAATCAATGTCAACGAAAACATTTCACTGCTTCTAAATCACTAGACTAAAATAGGAAGCATTGCCCTCAGCGCTAGAATCTCTTGGGGGTTTATATACAATGATTTGAGAGCCCGTCTTTGCTGCTAGTCCCTAGTCATGGCACAAGTGCCGATATTTCGAAAGCAAGAGCCCAGCAAAATCCCGACGTTGATAGTTTTGAGTTCTTCAGGAGTTGTGAGATATTGACAGTTCAAAGTTGGATGATTTCAGGGGAGACCACAGCATGATGAAACGAAGGTTATGCACACAGGAGGTTTTCACTCGGAATTGACATTGCCTCTCGAGTGACACAATCCACTGACTGCACTTAGGCCTGTCTTACTCTATTCACTATCTTCATCCTCATCTTCTTCATCGCTACTACTCTCTGCCTCGGCCTCCTTCAACCAATCGATAAAGACCTTTGTTTTTTCCCTCGCCCGTTTCATCTCGGGATCTTCATTCTCTTCTAATGCCTCGCTCTCGACCCACCATGTCAAAAATGCTGGCTCTTCTAGAACCTCTATCTGATACAACCGCTGACTGATGGCCGCCAGAATCACAGCCCCATTACTCCTATGTACCAGGTCTTTCTGTAGACAGCCAATGAAATCTACTTGCTCCTCTTCTTTACCTTCGGATAAGCCAACATCCTGAAGAAACTTCTTTGCACCGCTTAGGCCAAAGGTTTGCGCAGCAGCTTTACTGGCTTCCATCTTATCGTTCTCCACCAGTTGCGAAATGCGTTTAGTGAAAGCTACGGCAATAGCACGGCGAATCTGATGATCATCGGCGTTGTTGGCAAGTCTGAGACCCATAAATTCAAGCTTGGCAGAGTCAAAGTCGCCCCCTTCTTTGAGAGCGTCAACGAGACCGGCAACAGCGTCATGGTGAAAAGCCTCGTTTGAGGAGCCCTGCTCCCCGTCCTCGGAGGCAGATCCCGTAAAGCTAGTCGGCGAGGCCGCACCGCTGATGTTTGAAGAGATCGTAGATATGGATTCGGAGGATATGTTGAGATGAGATGTGGAATAGATGAGATTAGAGTGGAAAGCTGAGGAATCGTTGTCAGAGAACTCGTCTTCGTCGTAAAAACTATAGCCAATCCCTGTTGAACCGACAACAGCAGGATCTGAGGGGATCTCTTCCTCGTCGGTATCACTTTTTCGCTTGGCTCGGGTGATTCGTGATCCTTCTTTGACTTCAGTATTGTCTCCAACGACCACACCGAAAGAAATAAGCGCTCCCGGTAGTATTTTGCAATTTTTTCCAACAACTGACTCGTTCGCGATGATTGCCCTGTCGACCGTCGTTCCATCCCCGATCACAGCATCATCCCAAATATAAGCATTTTGTATGTTGACGTTTTTCCCGATCAGGCATCTCCTTCCTACAATGCTATTCGACACAGCGCTCCCATCACCGATACTAGTATCCTTACCAAGGACGGTCCTCTTTCCAGCTTTGCATGTCCTTGCTAGCATCACACCATTTTCCTTGCATAGTCCGCCTCTCTCAAATTTGTAACTTTGCCCCGCAACAAGATTACTGTCTGGAACGAGAGGGTAAGTCCATCTTCCAAGGACATCTTTGCTAATAGCCTCGTAAGATTGCAAATTGAAAACACGAGCTGCGTAATGGTCTTCGACAATCTCCGTGTGGATTGTTTTACCGTTCAATTCATAGTCCTTTAGAACACCATGAAGAAAGTGCCGTCTAGGAACCTCATAATCGAAAGACTCGGCCCACAGCGCCAACACATCTGGTGTACATATGTCAATACCACAATCAATCAGATCAGATCGGATTTCCATCTCAGTATGGACAGCAAGAAGATCTGGATCAATATTAACGTATTTCTTTTCCTGGAGAGGGTGCATCTCCTCATAATGTAAACATCGGTTCTTTGCAGGATCAACCACGAAGACTGGTGTAATTCCCTTTGATTTCGTTCGATGTGATCCCAACCCTGCGGTTCGCAGTATCATGGTCATTATGGCGTTCTTATCTGCGAGTCGTCTGGCGCGGTGTACGGCCAGAGCAGCGTCTATGGGGAGATTTGAAACAAGGTCCCCATGAACAAGTAAGAAGTCTCCAGTGATAAGATCTCGGGCGTCCAAGTCTCGTAATGCATCCCCGACTGATCGAGCGGTCGTTTTCACGATTTCTAAAGAGCTGAAGGGCGACGCGGCTGATGTTGGAGGGTACCACTTAGACGACTGGACGTATTTCTCTACTTCTGCAGTGTGTGCTCCACAATATATGTAGATGTCGGCCACGCCAGACATTGCCAGGAATTCGAGAGTGTATTCGATGAGGGGTGTGTTTGCCAGAGGGAGGAGACACTGTGCGAATCTATTAGCCACAATGGTTTGAAATATAGTTGTTATGTGTGTTCCCTCTTTCGTTTTGTGCACTCTGGCAGCGGGGGACTTACTCTTGGGGTTTCCAGAGTAAAAGGGCTAAATCGAGTCTCGAACGAATCTGCAAGTATCTGTAAGAATCAGCATTTTGCTAGTAATACTACCGCAATCACTAATTCCGGACACAATCCATACCACAGCCTGCAGAGTCTCTTCCCGGTCATCTTCCACTTTTTTCCCTCCAGCTGCACCAGCTTTCTTGCCCTTTGCGGCTTTCCCCCCACTAGCGGCGCCCTTGGCTGGTTTTTGCGCATGCGCCATGATGCGGCTCAATTGTCCGCGCGGCTGTGAGAAGATCACAAAGGTGTATGGCGAGATGAATAGTCTGCGGTGCTATCGTGGATGAGTTGGCACAAAGAAACTGGAGATTAATATTATCGTGGCTTAATTTGTCGAGCTTGTGCCTTGACTCACTGTTGACTGGCTCTCGGCTCCTCCCGGGAAAAGAGGCTACAAGGCTGAGAGATTTCAGGGGTCTGCAGCAGAGGCATCACCCCATTCTGGATCTATGCGGTCTGGCCCTCCTGAAAAGCAGCCCATCAGTCCAGGGGTACGAACGCGGGTTCACTTTATCACAACGTCAAGTCCGTTTTCCATTTTCCCCATTTCCCTTCGTCTTCTTTCTTTCCGTTGTTGTCGTTGTGATGTCGTGCGTTGGTTTAATCTCTCCAGCCAGCTCACTTTCCGAAAATCATCCACTAACATTGATAGGTCAAGGCCCTGGAAATCTACAATCAAATCACACAGGATTTCAACAAAGTCAGATAGATCATGGACTGGCATTCTTATCCCGCCTATTGCGGACAAACCACCAAAGACAATCGTTACCTCCAGCGCCAGACCGAGCCTTCATTTGCTCAGGTAAATGCTAATTCTCAAGGTGCCTCCATCCTGTAGCCCAGGACGCCGCTGGGGGTTTGCTAGGAATCTTCCATCTGCGCCGGAATCAGACCACGGGAACCAATATCCTCCCAACACACCATTAAATTTCCACTGCGCACATGCGAATAACAATAACCCACTAAATAAATATACACTCGACGTTACCCAACAGGTGACAGAACGTTCAACGTTACTGCTGGTAACCCGGTTGGGGCGGCGCATACATCCTTTGCCGTTTTTCTGGATGATCATCTGGGCCTCCAGCTGTCATGTCTGACATGACCCTTCGGTGCGGGGGACCTCTGGGTACTCCTAGCGGTGTGTTTTGTGGAGGAGGATAGCCAGGTTGGGGGTGGGGATGAGTAGGAGTCATAGCATATGGATTGTCCCTCATTCCCTGCGGGATGTATCCTTGGGAGCTACTTCCTACCGGCGATTGCCCTGGAATCTGATTTGGCGAGTGCCAAGAGGATGCAGTCGCCGGAGACTTTCCAGGAGATGCTTCTTCTTTTAAAGACTGAGTTGCTGACAGTTGACTCATATTCAAGCCTAGAGGCGGATGTGAAGTGTTTGGGGTTGCAAAACCTCCTGGATGGGGCATTTGTGCCGCGGGAGGGAAAGGTGCTGACTTTAGGAATGATGCTAAATGTTTCTGAAGTGATTTTAACATGCCTTCTTTCGTAAAAGGTTTTGGCAACACGTCGTTCATTCCTGTTCTAGTTAGAAGTCTCCACATGATTCTATGGCATCTAACTAACCATATCGGAAGTACATGTCGATATCATCAGCTCTGATGTTGGAAGTCATAGCAATGATTGGAGTATGTGGGTGTATCTCTCGTATGCAGACGGTTGCAGACACACCATCCAAATTTGGCATTATAATATCCATGAGGATAAGATCATAATGATTAGCTCCATTGTTAATCTTATTAACGGCTTCTAGTCCGTCACACTGGGCCAAATCAGCACTGTTTTTAACACATACAAGCTCTCGGGGAGAAACTCACGGCTGTCTCTACATCACATTCGAATGCATGTAAAAACTTGGATCCTATCTTTGCACACATCTTATCATCTTCGACAAGTAGTACTCGGGGTTTTGTCATTCCCCAAATTGGCTCCATGACACTCTTTTTCCGGCCAGGAGCTGAGTTACCTTCTGGTACAATCTCTGGCATTGGGTTTACGGGGAGCATCCCATTTGGTGGTAGAGAATAAGGGATATTATGAATATGTTCGCTGTTGATCGGATCGATGCCATTTGTATGACCCACCGGATATACCATATTATCAAGGTCGCTGCCTACAGGATATCCGATATGAGTACTCGAAGAATCGGATTGTGGTGGTACGTTAGAACTAGCATGTTCATTAGGCGGCGTAGAGTAATCGCTGCGAAGGTGGTATTCGTGGGTCATTTGTTCTAACTCCTTGTTAGGTAGATTCTCAGCTGAGAACTCTTCAAGTAGCTCCGATGCTTGTTGCAAAGGGGACGCTGGATGATCGTCTGATGCGCCTTCATTAGACATAGGTTCCCCTAATCCTAGCCCAGATCCACCGGGGGCGAAAGGCCCTCCTATCCGGCTGTTACGTCTCTGGGCATCGACACTATGAAGAAAGCCCATGACCCTATGCATGACACCGTCATGATTCTTGACAAACTTCTGCAGTTGAACGACTTGCTGAAGTAACACGACATGACCCTGGGCAAGATCTTGGTACCTATCAGAGAGATGTTGTAACTGTTGCTGAGTCGCCATCAGCTGGCTATTGATAAGATCTATTTGCTGGGAAGGATATTGGTCATCAATGCTTTGAGCAGGTTTGCGTGGTGCTGGCGCCTTTCGTCTGATATTGTCCAATGAGTCCTTCTTGTTGGCTTGGAACTCCGGATGTTTAAACTCCCAAGCCTGACAGGCAATTAGCCCTCGACATCAAAGCTGCACGCAAAAAAAAAAAAAGGAACACTAACATTCGGTCCGTAGGGTGATGGGACATTGTCCTCGTTGTTTTGTCTGACCTTGTGGAAATCATACTTGTTCAGCTGTCGAACGAAGCTAGCAAAGTTGCTGTGCTTGAAGTGCTTGGGTAGAATGGACTTGGTGAATTTCTCGTTCTGCGATAATAATTATAAACAAGCGTCGAATAAAAGAGACTCATTCTTCATACCTCGAGCACTACAAAGCTCTCTCCGCCTTCGCCCCACCGGACAATTGACTCATAGGAAGGGTCCTCTAACATCCTGGAGCCCAGAAAGTTAGCCAGCTGTCGCGTCAACAACATATATCTTCAGCCTCGTTCTATGAGATAGCGGCTGCTTACTTGTACAACTTGCGAACCTGCGCTGTGATTAGATGTAATAAAAGTGGTTCTGGAGTTCCGAGCAAAACTCACAAAATCGCTTGAATTGTTGGCTGAAGAGCCTCCCATATCACCGCCTTTCTCCATCCCGACGGCGGTCGAGGAAACAGCGACCTTCTCGCTCAATCGCGCCTCAGATACAGTAATAATCCCCTCTGCAAAACAGGTGAGGTCGAGACGCAGTTTGGGGTGAGGCAGCGGAAAGATCTTCTCGTTCTCGGCGCACGGCCGTGACGATATTGGCAGTCCCCTATCTTGACAATCGTTGTCGGAGCGAATGACGGTCAACGCCCGACAATGGAGGGGGAGGGGGCGAGGGGGGCAAGACCTCCTCGCGATCGCTGCGATATCGATATTGATGTTTGCGTCCTGCCTATGCCTGCCTACGTATGTGTCCTGCTCTGGCTCTACAGCAGTCTCGAGGATCTAGACATGGCGAGAAAGGGTAAAGAACGGATGCGGTTCGGACGAGGAGCAAGTGACATTACATTTGCTGGTGGCCTTGACGAGACGATCAACTAGGGTTGTGAGCTAAGAATTAGTATAAATCCAAGGGAGACACGGCGCCTTCGAGTCGCAATCGCGGTCGCAGTGGAAGTGGATCCTGGCTGGGGACCCTTTCACAGGCGTTCATTCAGGGTCTGAACCTGAACCCGAGCCCAATCACCACCTGAGCGGAAGTCTCAAAAGCAGCACGCCAGAGTGACCGAGTGTCTGTCGCTGGCTCGCTC
>JAAMPI010000731.1:0-27237 GCA_013054445.1 Cudoniella acicularis | reverse complement strand
GAAGAATGTGGCATTATTGGCGCCTAAGCATGTAACTCGTAAAATAAGATAGTCCTGCTAGCTGTCTTACATTTTTAAATTGCGAATTTAGAAAGATTCGGGGAGAGTTTAGCATTTCAATGTGTTAGGCAGCTTTTTTCAAGGTGATTTGTTTACCAGATTGTTTTATACTATTATCTAGCTGATATTATTTATTATAAGGATAATAAATTCTTTTTAAATATATTTTTAAAGCCTAATATTATATTTAATACCTTAATAAATCTTAATAATAAAATAATTTAAGAATTAAAAAATAAAAATAAAAAGATTCTTAAAAAATATATATTCTTTAATTTAAATAAATAAAAATATTAATAATATAATAACAAAATTAAATAAGAATATTCTATAGACTATTCCTAATAAAAGAAAAAAGAGCTTAGTCTAATATTATAACTTATTAAAGTTATAAGATTATTTTATATTTAATATTATATTTAAAAAGATTAGGCTAAAAATAGAAAAAAGAAGCCTCTTTTATCTACTACTAAGGGCACTAGCTTAAAGGTTTACTATGACTTATTCTATGGCTTATAGGTAGTACTAAGCGAGCCGTCAGGGGAGTAAATCGGGATTCGGCTTAGAGGCATGCAGGCAGCAAGTCACGGGACTATGCCCCAGGTTCGTGACAGTAAGTCGCGACGCGTTTACTGCTGTGCAAGTGGCAGGCAGCACTGGCCAGAAGGCGGGGCGAGACGGTGCCAATCCCGCGAAGGCTTGGTCACAACCGGGGAAATCCTGAGATAATCGTTTGATGAAGCCATTGACATGAATTCCCACCTTTTCAGGATATCAGCCTCTACATAGAATCTCCTAATCCGAGACATGACCTAACTAACAACTACTCAACCCTCTCGGCCGTGAAATGAATAAGCCTCCTCGGCCCCAAATCCGACGGCTCCCACCCCATTTGCTCCGCAGATCTATACTCCACCGCCGTCTTCCACTTCATCCCCATCTCCTCTCCCACATGATCCCACATTCTCTCAAACGATTTCGGATCATGCAATAAACTATCCCCCTTCATTAACTCCGTCGCCTTCTGAAAAGTCTCCACATCCGCTCCAACTTGATACCCGCACACCAACGTCCCCACCCTCGACAGCGCCGCTAAACTCTTCGCCGCGAGCACTTGCCCCTCCCACGTCCACTGATGCAACAAATGCGTAACCCAGATAATATCCATCTTCCCGTCTAGTTCTTTGAGCTCTAAGCTCGGGTGCAGGATATCGCACTCGATGTATTTGGCGTGGAACTTCTCGCGGTCCCGATACATGTCGAAGCCAGTGTCCCAGTGGTTCACGATGTCAACAGCATACATGTTCGTCGATGGGGCGCCATCCAGGACGAGTTGACGCAGGTCTTGCCCGATGAAGGTCCCGATGTCGATCAGGGTGGCGCCGTTTTTGAGGCGGGAGAGGATCGTAGGATAGCTGGTGTGGCGGGGTATCGAGGGGTTGAGGAAAATGCCTTGGCCAGTGCACATGTGGGAGCGGATGGCCCAGGCTTTGTCGCGCTGCGAGGTATCGAGGTAAGTTGGGGGTAGGCGATTGATGTTGATTTGGAGGAGGGCTCACAATTGCACTGATATGTGCTGGGATTTCAGCAGGTGGGACGTTGCTGTAGGTCTCGAGAAGGTGGCGGGTATCCGGAGTCATTCTCTTCTCGAGCTCGATGGTGCGATTGTACCATAGAACGTCGGTGGTATTGCTATATTCTTTGCACCACATTGGCTCAGACTCTATAGGGGTAGCCATGATGCGAGGAGATCAAATACTCGAAAATTTGGAAGGAGGATGAAAGGGATGGAGAGTATTTGACTGTGAATGTCTCCCAGGCCCTCCGCCGTTTATATACAATGGGTCTCTTCCAAGCTTCCCGAAGTGATAACCATGCAGGAAGGGTTGCTAGCCCTTTTCAGGGGCTTAGTCCACTAACCAACCAACCGCTCAGCGTTCTGCGGGGGATCCTCTTCCACCCTTGTCATCAGCAATGCAGGTGGTAGGTACTTATTTCCAGTGCACGTGGTTACTGTGCGGGCAGAGCAATGCTCAAAACTTTTACACTTACATTACAGCGACATTTGCATTACACATGATTCATTTTTTCCTCCGAAGTCAAGTGCCAACCCTCCCCGCGGCTAACACACACGTACTATATGGCACGAATATTTAAGGCCTTGCTGAACGCTCATGCTCCTCGGTAAACGAGAGATCATTCTTAACCATAATGTGATGATCCCCGCCAGCCGCGCCGTTCTCAGAATTGCTTCGGGTGATCTCGGTGCCAATAGACGAACCTTTCTTCCAGTCTTTCGGTCGGAGATGGATGCTATCTTCCTCGGTAACAGTGTTTGGATTCCTGCTCAAATTGGCAGTACGGCCTCCACTGTTGAGGGTGTTGAGCGACAAGATTGAGCGGATGCTGCCGATAATACTTTCTGGAGAGTTACCAGAAAACAATGGTCGGAGAGTTGGCAAGCATGCGGCGATCAAAGCAATGCACACCTCGACCTCGCTCCAAATTTCGACGTTTGTTACGAGTGCTTGAAGCATGTTAGTTTAATAGATCTTTCGTGAGGAAGAGGTCTACAAACCTAAGAAGTCACGATATCCAAGAGTAGTCCCATAAATATCGACGACGACAAAGACCATTCGCAAAATAGACGATGCAGTGGACCTAAAGATTTAGCGAGAAGCTCGAAAATAAGAGGGAAATAAACATACAAGGCACCGAGGAGGAAAATGCCCATTAACGCAAGTCTTCGTTTGATAGACATCTGTAAACCCCAAAGCATTGGGATTGGAGTGAGAATGACCATAAGATCAGTGATAGCATCAGTAGCGGCGAATGCAAGTTCAAGATCTGCGAGATTCGTACAATACGCGAGGATAGTTGCACGAGACGTCCACCCAGCCGCAGGATGTACACCGCACCATAAAGTCAACGCAAGGAAGAAAGCCACCATCCAAACGCAGATGAAGACTAATAACGCCAAGGACCATTGTCGGAAAGCCTGCCCGACGAAGATTCTTCTGTAGAAGGAGACTACGCTGATTTTGATGAGCCCGAAAGCCAGTGACATTATAACGTAGGCGCCATATTCGACTTTGGCGGAGTTTTGGGAGTCTTGATTACTAACACCAAGATGGGTTTTGGGATTAATTGGGGTATGTCCACCAAGGGCGCCTTTGGCAGATGCTAAAATCGCTTAGTTTAACTGATACTCTTTCCTAATAAACAGAGGTGGCGGTATAGTCTTGAAATTACGTACCAACAATGAATAGAATGCTCAACAACCAAGCCAGCACCTACCAAGCAAACGTCAGCCAACTCCTGGTGTCACAACAGCCCCCAGAGCCTCATCATCAGGTAGGAATTTACCAGCGCGGCCAAGATAGTCCAATCGTCCAGCCCAAACTTTGTCCGTCGAGTCCTTCTCACGTGGAAACGAAGTCCAACCGTAATGGTCGCTATTGAGACGAGCACCGCCGAAATGGTGATAAACTGAGCTGGGTTTGGAGACATCTTACCCGCTGATCGTGAAGTTTGTGCTAAGAAACAGACGTTGACGCACGATGTGGGGAACGCGGCTGGACAGAGGGCATGTAGAAAACATGGAAAGGAATGCCTTTAGTACATGCCAGCCACGCCTTATCCTAGTTCTAACACCAATACTCGACGGACGCGACAGGGTGTAGCGCTGCAGGCTGGCGGCCCAATATATTGTCAATGCAGATCCAGGGTTACTGGGATAGCGCTCTTAATGGCACAGCACCTATGAATATGCGACCAGAAACAGACCGTGATTCCATGCATGAAAGAGGTGCAGAAAAATCCTTTTCATTCAATCCATAAACTTGGGTCTCGAGGTGTAAGAGATGGCATGGGAATATCGGAGCCGGAAGCGGCCCCCCAGAGGATCACCCCAAAGGCGGCAAGACATGCGATTTTGCCGGATAGTGTATATGCACTCCATGTACGAATAAGGAGGCTGATCACATCAGAGAATCCACTTCTTAGTTGGTGACATTGTTCGAGGCTGGTGGGAGCATGCTCGCAGTATTACGGCAAGTCACACTGTATCCTGTGCTACCTAGAGTCTGCTGTGCGCCTAACCGTACCTCTCTGCAAGTATAGAAGAGGAAGGGGATAGAAGAGTTGCTGACACCCTACGTGTTGGGGTGCTGCATTAACCTTGTCAACGCTGCCTGTTGCTAGAGGCATGGAATATGATAGGGTAGCGGACGCAGTCTCTGTTAGAAGCCCTGAACTGTTGATAAATTTACTTTGACCACTTTATTTCTGTACGAGCATTTTTCTCTTATCTCACTACGGATCACTAGGGATATTGTAGTGGTTCAATTGCTCTTCTTCGATGGCACAACAGTGAACACGCCACCCAATCGGAGGACCAGCGACAGCAAAATCTTTAGACAATCTTTTGTGAGGAACTACTGCAATGCAAAGTCGGAAGAAAATGTGTTGAGCCAGTCAGAGGCCTTAGATTCTACTACAAAGTGTGCTCATTGGCAGGAACTCTAGAAACCTTTGCTAGGTACGGAGTAATAGAGATTGTACTATCGACGCTCCAAGTCACTCGACAGAGGTGAGGGAACTTAAAAATTCGGTTCACAAGATAGGATATGTCCCTATCTATTCATTAGGGCAGTTTTATATTTATAGAAATTGACAGGTAAAAACAGAGCAAATCAAGTATTTATCTTTTATCCAATCAAAAGCAAATTTCAATTCCTTGGTTTCGCAAGTACAAAAGTCTCTTTCAAAAACAGTAGAGAATTCCACACGCAGAGCTTGCAACAAACGCTCTTCAACCCCCCCTATACGTAAGCCGCAGGCACGCTGTGACAACTTTCGGACCAGTACATCATTCTTTTAGAGATTGGCGAAATCGAGAGTTTCTGGATCGACCTATATATAATCAGCAGGACACGGAGAATGAATGGGTAAATGTCCATCACGCATTGGAATACATACTGAGGCCACATCTGTTGTGGGCATGGCGAATGTCATCCCGACAAAAGCGAGCATGACGATCATAAGGGTCTTTAAGGCGTACATTTTGAAGAGTGCTACACTTGATTAACACCACTCTCTAAACGGATGAGTGACTCTGCAAGAATAATATGAGCTTACCTTTGTCAAGTTGACGTTTTTCAAAGATGTGATGTAGTCTTAACACAGGAAGTCTTGTGGGTTTCAGCAAGATTATTTCCTGGAAATAGAGGAGAGGAAGTAGTTTATATGAAAATTCAAAGAGTACTCAGTAAAGACCTTCGAGGATTATCCAGAATAATTAGGAAGATACGAGGGTGGCGATTATTTGCTTTCTTTATGCATTAGAATCTTGGGTTGGTTTCAAGAACTGTGTCAACATCCATAAGTCCAGGATGCGTGCAGGGGAAGTTAAGAAATATTTACCGCGGTTAGAGAATAAAAGAAGCTACAAGGGGTCCATTAAGTAAACGATGTAAGTGTAAGGAATAAAACTGAAGAGTCCTAGCAAGGAAGCTTACGAGGGTAGGGAGGAGTGGCACCACTAAAATATTTCGCAGAAAGATTAAAAGAAAACACATCCGGTTAAAAGGATAACATTGTGTTGTCTTCGCACTCATATGCTATATCTTCGTTCTTACTACATTCAACGACACACCATTCGGCATCATGGGGTTATCAAAAGAGCATTATGTACCCTTAATCCAAGATGATGACCCGAACACGTCGAGAAACTCTGGCTTAGAGCGAGGGTCAGTTGAAAATGTTATCTATCGCTTTCGAGACGAACCGTGCAGCCCTTCCAAAGCAAAGCGATCTTCTGTTCTTACCAAATTTCTCATCGTGGTTCTCATCATTCTCGCAATCGTCCAAAGCATAACTATTGTCTACATGTCCCGAAGTGGGCAAAAGCAACAATGCAAACAATCTCTCAGTGAGAAAATCTTTCAATTTCCATGACCGTTTCCAAATATCTGATTTTGATTAGGTGGAGTAATTCCCATGAAAGATGTCTACCGTCCACAATTCAAGTTGAACGCGTTTATGTCTGAAAATGAGACAGAAGCATCAGCGGCGTGGGATGCCATCGAAGCAGGCCATGGCGTAGTAGCTCTAGATCCAGAATGGGCGGCTGCTCGTGGCCTACAGCCTTCCGTGATGCATCCTTTGGACCCGGAGAAATCGATTTACAACATCGCTGCTTACCACTCTATACATTGTCTTGTGAGTGACGAGTTTCAACAGTTGGAGATAAAGAAGCTGACATCCGTCTAGAAGCTCCTTCGCAAACATTATGTTGCGGTCTTGAAAGGAGAGGAAATATATTGGGAAGAGCATCATGATCTGCATTGCTTCGACAGTTTACGGCAGAATATTATGTGTGCGGCAGATGACAACTTGTTGTACGCTACTGGACATAGAGATGCTGGCTACGGTCAGACGGTTCAATGTAAAGACTGGGATGCATTGCGAGAGTGGGCAACAGAACATAGTGCTTGCTATTATGATTTCGAAGGTTCTACGATTGGACATTTGGGACATTGTGATGGAGGCGAAGACGGACTGCCTCGTGGCTCATTGCTTTAGGTTTATCACTATTCAGACTAAGGGTCATGGAGGCACAGACCTTCAGGCCTATAATCTATTAGATTGTTCACATATTTGATTCCTTCCCCCCAAAACATACTAGGCTTTGCCCATCAACAGCCTTTTTCACTGAGATCACGATGTGGCCAAACTGTGAACTACACTGACCAACAACTGTAATTAACTGCGGACAGATTCGTACAGTGGAAACGCCCAATATGCAGTGTAATTATCTGGGTAGGCCCCTCCCTACCCTTGTTGTGTAACCTTGTTTGCTTTAACTCTTCAGCACCAGCGGCGTCTCAGATTAAAAAGCTTGTCTAAAACCTTCTGGAGGACCCTTGTAGGTGGAGAGATTAATGAGCTTCCCATCTCACTGCGTCAAGAGATTCCAGGTCCCTCTGAAATCGAGTTGCCTGAGAGGCCCCCAATGTGAAGGCAGCACTTGCGCCACGGAAGGAAGCACTTGTTAGGTATTTATCGCACTTAGAAAGCCCCTTAGATCCTTGCGATATGTCTCAGAGTTTGCGACACGAGATAACTTTCGTCACTGATGCTTTATGCAAGCCACGCATTCTTTGGATTACACCTTACCCTTCCTGGTACTCCCCCGTGCCTAACCTACTGGCATTGGCGGTACACATATCGCCAATGAAAGGATATATGGTGACTACTCTAGAATACAGGCGCTTTGAATTGTCGAGAGAATAGCCGCCGAGTCGCGAATAGGACAACATGTAATGCTACCTCTATACAAACGAGTAGCCAGACAAAAAAGAAGTTGGTCCCGGGATTGAACCTTGACGATGCACCCGTTTGAGCCTGTTAATCGTAGAGAGGCCCTCCATAACCCGCAGTATCCCCTGCAGGACATTTACCCACACGAAGTATTTACCATGGAACAATCCATGAAAGTTAGATGCAAGCATGTGGTGCATATTTTGACGGAAAAATGACAAAACAGCTCCTAAAACTATCCCTTACTGCAATATGTGGCACAACACTAAAAGGTGTACCTGCCAAAATAAGATCGCAACTACCGATTGGAACGAAGACTACACCTTTCGAGGCGCAGGTGTAATGAGATGTATTAAATTCTACTATAGCTAAATCGGAAACATTATTCCGCAGGGATGTTCCTAGCCCCTTGCATAAAGAAGAAAGCCACCAAATAGAAGGGCCTCAACGGGTGGCCACTCGATTTTCTGTGCATGCCTATGTGTCAAAGTGCCGTGCCGTTGGCAGTGGGTGACCGTACAGGTAATTGATCTTGCTATCTCTTACTGTCTAACAGTATCTATAGATATTCTTTTCATATTGCCGGGACTGTCTTGCGACTTATTGAGATATCTTTCTAACTCCTAATACACCTCTTCAGAATGGCTGAGAAACAGTCCTATAAGCCGCTCATGCAAGATGATGATATCTCTATTGACTACGAGGACTTGCAGACGAAATTCGCTCGAAAGCCACTTTTTTTACAACCCAGAATAAGCATGCTGGTGATTCTGATCATTCTGCTTGCTATCTCTTTCACTACCAACATTTTACAAGCGTGGCTATATAATCGCGTTAAAACTGCGGAGACTCTTGGTCTATCAAAATACTGTAGGCTTTTTTATTCACCCAAATTATAGCAGCGTGAGTAATACTAAGAAATGCCTAAAGCTAAACTTCGGTTCAACACCAATTCTGTGTGGTATGTACCTCCAGAGGAGCGAAACCAAACCCAGGAGGAACTCTTGGAAGCTATAAGTTTAGACGACGGAGCTATCGTGGTGTCAAAAGAATGGGCCAAAGAAATGGACCTTGCAGAGTCATCAATTTTCCCATGGGATGATAGCAAGCTTGTCTACTTTCTTCATGCATACCACGGATTACACTGCGTTGTGAGTGTTCTGTTCTATTCCCTCTTTTTTACTATGCAAATTTAACCCTATTTTTCTTTATAGAAACTACTCTACCGTTTTGTAAAAGAGATACGCGACGACGAGCCTCGAACTACTCCATTGGAGCATGTCATCCACTGCCTCGATGCTACGCGCCAAGATATCATATGCAATGCAGATGATACGCCCCGTCCTCGGCGCTACAAAGAGAATACAGCTGATCCTTTACACACCCTTGGGGAGCCGCGAAAATGTCGAGATTGGTCCGCGTTAGAAACTTGGGCTAGGGAAAGAAATGCCTGCTATCAGGCTAGTCATGCGGATCCTACAGATATGCTTCACTCGCAGTTGAAGTATTGTGCTAGCGACTCGCCATATCTGCCTGCCGTGAGAGAGTATTATGGGAAAGGTGAGGATTGGTTTCCTCTAGATTCGGAGCCGTGATTTGAAGTGTAAAAAAGGGGGAGTTGGATGGGTATCTTTGAAATAAACAGGCTACAGTTTAATGCATAACCTGTCGCTTTCCGATCACATGTGTGAGAGAATAGTTCCGAGTTTTAGCCTCTACACGACTTCATCTCGCCATGCAGATGTTCAAGTCAGAGTTCCTTTGGCCTGGAGAGTATTTTATATCTTTGATCTACTTGATAGCTATCCCATAGAAACAAATTTTGAACAACCTTCCTAACAGGTGCAACTTAAGTAAGAGAAATGCAATGAGTTCATGGTTATGGATTTATGCCCCATTAATCTACTACTTTAAATGTAGAATATTTTCGAGCTCGTTCCCCATACTCCATCAAAAACAGTGGCACAGGAATGAAAGCCATAGATACAAATGCCAGCACTGAAGTACCCCATCCAACTCCTAGATGTGCATATAGTGATGGGCCTGCCATTGGTAGAAGGGCACCACCGATGCAAGACACCACAACACTCGCGGCCATGGCCGACGCAGCGTATATCGAGAAGGCGGTTCACAAGGTAACTATACAAGGAAATACTCGTAACAGAAAAGCTAAGGCCAACTAGTGTGCTTCCAAGGACACAAGCAATCCATGGAAGTCTATATTCTGCGGACCAGCCGTAGAGAAGGAGACCTAAAGGCATTGAGATATCACCGAATATCATGGGCGGTAGTCGGTGCTCGGGCTTCATTCCACCTGGGGTTGACTTTTTCTTCACAATGTAGCGATCCATGGTGAACTTGCAGACTATGATGCCGATTGTGCTCCCAATTCCTATCTAGCTTTAGTTCTTTATTTAAATTATAAGGAAAAGCCAAAGAGATTCACCTCAACCTAAAAACATTAAACCAGCAGTTCCTTCGGACATGCCGTAATTTGTTTCAAAAACTACTGTCATAGTTGTCATAATTAGATATTGAAAGCCAAATACTGTGGCGGCGTAGAGTGACATAACGAGCACAATCGGTGAAAGGACAAGTACTTTCGCAGGACGCACAATGGCTTCTTGAAACAACTGACTTTTCGAAGATAATTTGGAAGCATACATTGATCGAAAATTGGCATCTCCCGTATCTCGTCACCGTTGTGCGGCCTTCTTGAGGATCCGGACTTTGTATGGTTCGCGAAAGATGAAGACGAAGCCTGCCTCGCAAATTCCTCCGACAATAGCACTAAGCCAAAAGACCCATCGCCAACTAAGAGCTTGGCTTATGTAGCCACTGATAATAGGTGCAACTGCTAGTCCGGTGAGCGCCGGAATATTGATGAGTGCTAGAACGCCAACGCGCTCTTCCTGGCTGAACATATCACCGACCACACTTGAATTCAAACTAATGGCGGCAACACCCATACCGTTTAGAAATCGAAAAGCCAGAAGCATGTTGATGTTGCTACTAATAGCGCAGGCAAGGGAAAAAATGATGAACATGATATTGGTTGTATGATAGATCGGGAGACGTCCATAATTTTCTGAAGCGGTCCAATGAAGAGAGGCCCAAGAGCCTCGCCGAGTTCCCAGACCGAGACGGGAAGTGTTAAGAATACTCTTTGGTTAGATTGGAAGTACGCAAGTATTTGTGGTGAGGCTGGGGTGCACATGATAGTCTCAAGAATCCTGCAAACAGATCAGTGATACGGAAGTAGGTAGAGAAGACTTGGTGGAATTTTTACGCTGTCAGAGTGGCACTAGACAAGGCAGCGACCATGGCCCATTTGCGCTTTCTTGTCCAGTTCAGGGGGTTTTGAGGGTCATCATCGCCGCCGAAGGTAAAAATATATCGATCAGATTGCTCCGGTGGAAGGCTGTGCGAAGATGCTACTTCAAACGTGGTAGACTTTTCGGCGACATCGTGGCCCTTCGTACCTTTTGAACCGATTTTCCCTTATTAGAGATATCGGGGCTGAGCGCTTCATCCATAGCATCTGAAATGGGAGAACTTGCTAGGTTCTTGTCAACTACGCAAGTCTTCTAGAAATGCAATGAGGCGCCGTCACAGAGATATACCAAAGATCACCCATTTCCGGGGGGGGGGCGTCTGTTAGAAGGATGATGGAGCGGCTTTAGTTTACCACCTTCACATGGGAATAGTCGGAAATTAGCATCCCTACCTCGGTACTCCCACAGTACTACTCTAACACTTACATAGCACCTGCCAAGGCTATGTCGGTGTATTTTTTGGGGATGGCGACACAGAAAGTGGGTTCTGTGAGGAAGGGGTACGGATTAATTAAGGGTCGTTGGCGGTCAGCTTATAATTCATTGATTCGTTAATAAGGGGCTGGTTGCTGTGTAGGCTATTCTGGAATCGCCTGCCTAAGTAGGCAAGCGGAGCCTAACGAATCAGGTATTAGAAGTCTATTATGAGAAGGAGGCTTTGGTAGGCAGCGAAGTCACGTGCAAGAGGAAAAAGATCCAGTATGGAACTAATCTCTGACCCCGGGGGGACCAGAGAAGCACCCTTTTTATTAGTTATCTGCTTCCGATAAGAGACCGATGTGATGACCCAATGATAACAGTAATCGATGGCATCATCCAACATCCCGTGCCACGTAAAAGGAGCCCAGAACCATGATCCTAGATGTTGGAGGTTTGCTACCGACATCATCCCGGGGCTCTAGCAGCCACCCAAGCCACGCGAGGTCCGCTAGCGTGTATGCAAGCGAATCATATCACATCTATACTTTACGAAAGTTAGGGCTAAAAGTAGAATATATTAGCCTAATGCGTTACTATACTATATATAAGGTATTAATATTTATAATCGCTATAGCTATAGTGCCTTTAGAGGATTAAAGTATTAAAGTTATAATAAATAATATTTATAAATATAAAATCTTAAAAAATCATAATATAATAATTTAAATTTTAGTTTTACTTAATACTTAAGGCTAGTATATATTACTTTTAATTTTAATCTTTATATAAAAAAATATATTATAAAGTAAAGAGTATTAATATTATATAAGTAGGTCTTTATATTTTATTTAGATTAGTATAATAATCAGACAGTAGTAGAAATAATTAATAACTTTCTTAGACAATATGCGAAATGTAGAAAAATCACGTACTGCGGATGTCCCTAACTTCACAGTCGCGAATGGTTACTAGGGATCCTCTTGCATGCAACCCTTCTGTGGCTCGAAGAAGGTTTTATTTCTAGCTTCATCGCGCTCAACTGACTATCCTCGACTAGGCCGCCTAGTTGCATTCCCCGCCGCCGGTGCCACTATCCGTCCATCCGCCCTCTGCAACGCCGCATCCCTAGGAAATCTACTTCTAGATCAAATCCGCTTTTTCCAGCAGTCGCACGCCTTGACAACTTTTTCTAGTCCCTGCGAAATCAAACCCTCGTCCTAAAACTCCTGTATCAAGCTCGGCCTGAGCTCTAATACCATCTCTTTAAGAGCAAAATTGTACTTCTGCGGCGCTCCTTTTATCCATCCCCTCTTTTTCAAATCCTCCAAAGTAAAATCGCTCCCTAAGCGATAAAGTTTAGATATCTTATATGCGTATCGAGATCCGGATCCTCCAGGCTTTAAGGTCTCCCCATCGTTGAATTTTCGGTTGTTGATGTCATCGAGATCATCTTCAGCAAGCTCTCCAGGCTGTCTCCCTGGGTCGATAACAGCACAGTACCGGATGGCAGAGATTGGAGCAGTTTCATAGATCCACATTCGCTCGACGGTGATTGGAATTAGGTACTTTCTGAATTCGTGATTCTTCTGCCGCGCGACAATGTTCGCGACATGTTTGGGATATATTGATATGAGGATGTCGGTGCGAAGGGTCTCCTGCGCCATGATCAATTGCTTGACTTGGACTGTTTGTCGCACAAGAGATGAGAGGCAGAAAATCTGCAATGGGTGATGTTGGTGGTCAAGCAATGAGGAAGCTGCGGGCAACGGAATGGTATGTGGTCGTGCTGCAAGTAGTCACTTTTAAGGTCGACGTTAAGATTATTATAGTCGATTTTAGACTCGGCGTTTATGATTCGTCGTCGCTAAATATAATTAGATCTAAGATCTTATGAATAAGAAGTCTTAGCCGAACTAAGAGATATAATATATTTATCTTATATACTTTCTCTTATTAAGTAACTCGAATTAATAAGATTATTATCTAGATGTCACGACCCTGGATCAGGTGATGGGTCACATGATTGAGAGTTCGCCGGTTAGCTAGTTCTGGACCCGAGGGAGTGAACAAGTGCACACGTGAACTACGATACCACAACCTACACAGCTATATAGTTTTCCTTTGCAGAGCTGTGTGCTTAGCTTATATAATCTTAGCAAGATAACATTCTACCCTAAACTGCTTGACACTTTAACGACGATTAAACCTAACGTCTCACGTGATATCGTATACCACGTGATCACAGAACGTTACACTTTGAGCACCCTCTGTTACAGCTCTGCAAAGGCACTAGGGCCCTGACGTCACGTAGGGACGTATTTGCAAGAAGGTGCTGTATTCACGAAGAAACTAAGCTAAGGAGAGAAGAAGGAAGAGGTGGCCCTGAAGGGGCCTTATATACAGGAGGTGAGTGCTGCTAAGCGAGGACACGTGATAAGGGGCCAGGGGGACGCGTCAAACCAGGCCTGTGACAAGACATGTAGGACATTTATCTGGGATTACGATATTAAGAATCTACCGAAACTCGCCGTTGAAGCATCCCTCTTCTATACAGGTATTACGCGGTCATATGAGTCTTCTTGCCACTTTGTAAAGACTGACCTTAACAAGGCCGCAAACTACGTGAAGATGGCTAAGGAGCTACTAGATAGGGCTTAGGAACCGTGTAGACAGCTGTTTTAAAACGTAGAAATCTTATATAGCGCTATTGAGGAATTAATAGGCCTGCTATGGAAAGAGTAGTATAAAGAGGTCATAGCAGAAGAGATCACGGCTATCAAATCTGTGATGATCAGTGGTTTAGGGGGGATTACTACCTACTCTGGTCACTGGTATAACTATAAGAATGAGCACCTAGTGAGTTTAGACGGATTCTGATCGCTTTTTAATATCTCCTAATTCTAAGCCTAGTTCGTAATTAGCGATCGCGGTATGCTAATGGAGCTAGCTTGTAGTCCTGAATATAGAGCACCCGTTAGAGGGCAGCATCACCGTGTAGTTGATAGAGTGACCTGTGCAACGAACATAGAAGACTAGGCTATTAAAAGTCACGTGTTATTCAAGCGTGATGAGAGTTTATTTTAAAAACACGAGTACTATTTTTAGCGATTTATAAATCTTTTTATTTCAGTGCAGGTATGGAACGGAGGTCCCAAAGGATTACTAAGCCTGTGGTAGGGCTTAACTACCCTACAATTCTATGTCGACTCAGCCACCTCATGTGAAAGTGGCCTATACTAGGAGGGCTTTTGTGGCTGAACAGTAGAAGTTGAGATTGGCCTCGGGCCTACAGGAAAAACACATTGAAATAGTTATCGATATAATAAAGTTCAGGTTCAGCGTCCAGGTTTTAGTGTTAAGAAAATAAGTCATAGTGGGGCCATAGACAGTGTGTAGCTAGCGCATCGAAGTACTCCCGTCATCAGCCCCTTAACAGCAGCCGGTTTTAGACACTAATGATTATGACTCATAGGCCCTACATAGGCTCCAAATCCCCTTTCGCAGTGTTCTCTTGCACTCTACTTTCTTCCAACTCTACAACAGGCTATAGGCTCGAAATGGGCCCTCGACTTTCGAAGTCCTAGCACGACCAGATCCTTTCCATGATTCTCCACGGATTCAAAAATTATGAGATAGCCAAGGCGATCCCTTGCACTCCCCGGGCTGTCCGCAGAGCACGATCGACGCATGCGCGATACGGAACGACAACGGTGCCTCTAAAACGTACCGGCCCTGATCCTAAGATAAGCCCTACAATGCAGGTTGCACTTTGCCACCGGTTGGCGAATGAATCTGATATGGACCGGTATGAAATGATCGATTTCATTAGCGAGAAATTTGAAGAGGAAGTATCTGTGACTAGTATTACTCGAGCCTTGGATAAACATAAAATGACTTTTAAGGTAATACGTCGTGTGGCTGAGCAATAGAAGCCTGAGCTACGACATTTCTACCAGTATAGACTTAAGACGCTTGGGTGCCGATCGTATCATTTAGTGTTTATCGACGAACCTGGCTTCAATAAACCGTGCGTGTCTAGACGAAAGGGGTGGGCTCCAAAAGGGATCACACCTGTACAGAAGGCTAGATTCCAACGTGGGGCTAGATTGCAACTACTTGCAGCATACACACAGAAAGGCGTAAAGTTATCCTGCTTCTCGTACGGATCCGTGGACAAGCCTATCTTCGAATATTTCATTGAGCAATTGCTCCGTCACTGTGGCAAATGGCCGGAGCTCGAGACCGTACTTATTATGGATAATGTTTCATTTCACAACTCGGACAGAATTCGGCAAATGTGTGAAGATGCCGGTGTAAAATCGGACTTTCTTGCTCTGTACACCCTAAGGGCTAATCCGATCGAAGAGTTCTTCGGCGAAGTCAAAACACACGTCAAATCATAGCGTAAAAGCCACAAAAGCCTTATTCAGAGAGACTTTGAGGGTTATATAAAGTCTTGTGTCAAGGCGGTGGGGTAGTCGACAGGGCAGTGCGGAGGGTCATTTTCGAAACGCTGGGCTTTATATTGAGCAACCTCCAATACGCACCGGGCGCAACGTCGACGTCTTCTATGGTATCTTCTGTAAGACTTGTGATTCTTCCTTTACGCAACTGTAATTTCCACACAATAGTATAATTGAATACGGAAGACGATTCCTTGTCACTTGACTGCGGAGTTGGCTGTCTGCCTTCTTCCGGCGGATCACCGGCAAACGAGTGGCGATCGGGCGTGCTAAAATCGAGCTCATAGTGGTAGTTATCGAACATATGCTGTTCAAAAGGGGGTATCTCATAATCCGTGCTCTGCATGGCTAAAGAAGAAAAATGACTAAGCGAGCACGATCAAGGTCGCCACCACGAGGCGAGTCATTGCTAGACGAGGAGAGAAGGGAAGGGAAAAGAAAGGCAGAGGGAGAGGACCAGGAGGCGCAAAGAAGCTAGAGGACACGGTGTCCTTTCCGATTTGCACCACGTGACTTACCAGAACAATAAAATCAGACAATTCACTGGTTTAATAAACCACAGAAGAGCAAATTTGCCAGGCTCTCCATAAATACTCTAGCGCTTAAAAGTCTAAGGACGATGGAAGAGCTATTTATTTAATGATAGCATAGAGTATAGAACCCCCGAAGGCCAAAATCCTTACTGCATATCAAACACGACTGACGTATAAGAGTGGCTGCTTATGACTGATTTTATGCTAAAGATTCTCGTGCTAGAACATAAATAAAAACGTTATGTCAGCATCAAAAAAATGGCTGGCGTGGCTAGCTGACGTGGTTTGTACGACTTTGTCTGAGGCCTTGCTAAGCTAGCAGCCAGAGCAGTACTACAAGGACCTAGCCACACATTGTACAGTGCCTACTTTTGACCGAAAAAACTGGGAAGACAGACGCTAAACCTGAACACTACCGTATACAGTTTATTGCCTTTTACCCAAAAGGAAAGTTCATGTATACTTTTTATTTATGATTCTGGGTTGGCCACCTATCCTGTCTACCAGGGTAATTTTGCGTACGCTTCACCACCGCTTAAAACTGACGTCTAGCGAGTTCGAGAAACCGTTAGACCGACTTGAAGGCCGCCAAGGTGTGACTTTCCTCGGCTGCGATCAGGTTTTGGCATATTAACGCCTAGGAGGCCGGCGCTGACGCGGCCACCCGGAGAGGGTATTCTGACAGTGGTAGTATATCTCTATAATAAACGAGGCAAGCGGAGTGAATTTTGGAGCAAGATTGAATTTAGTAACTTCTATAACTTGATAATAATATCTGAGTAGAGAAATAAGGTTACTTAGATGGCTAGCCAACGTTGTCAACTAAATCGATCTACCCGCTATAAACTAAACCAGGTTCCCTATCCATCAATATATGATGAATCCATCCACTAAACAGAGCTCACTAACATTGTAGGATAATGAAGGAGAGTCCCTAGTTTATAAATATGGTCGAAGAACTTCCTGCGTATGGTCCCAAATCTTTCCCAGCGCCTTCTCTCGAAGCAAAGATATGACCTTCGCATTCGGAGTACAGTCGCACTTATAATTGACGAGAAATAGTCCATCCGCCGGCTTCTCCAGCGAATTTATACCTGGCTTGCCCTTCCATAGTACGCCACGACCGCCAAAAGCAGCGTTGGTACTTTGGAACAAATGCCTCTGTCCAGACTCCTCGTCGCTAAACGAAAATAGGCCAATAAGGGGCTCAAGGATAAGCCAGACGAACCAGCCCATGATCGAATTCGGATCTAAACCCCTTCTTACATTTCCTGTGTTGACCCACCCGGGACAGGAGTGGATGAACGTCACATTGGGATTGTCGTTGGCCAGCTTCTCCAAAGTCGTCGTGTTCATAGCTGCGTAATGCTTACGAGCGTTCACGACGCCAAAGTTCCCAGGCTTCTTCAGGTCCAAGTCGTCCAAGTCGATAGTCGCCCACTCCATCCCACCGGCCAAAACGCTGACGACCTTGGGGGCTTCCGCTTTGCCTAGGAGGGGAAGAAGATGTAGAACGAACAGCATTCGCGAGTAGTACTCCAGGCTCTGAGTGATTTCTAAGCCCTCGGCAGTCTCCCTGCGTATGCCGAATGGTGCGTAGCCCGCGGTAAGGAACAGTAAGTCGACGCGTGACTCCTTACTTTTGATGGCCTCGCATACTCTCTTTGTTTCCGCGAGGAGCGCAACCTCGCCTTCGGTCCAAATGACTTCTGCCTTGGGGTTGATGGCGTGCAACTCCTGGATGAAAGCATGCATGCGCTCTTCAGAACTTTTGCGCCCGACTAGGTAGATTCTCACGCTCGCACCCGTAGCGGCTAAGGCCCTAACCGTGAGCTTTCCGATGCCTGATGTACCGCCGACGAAGACTGCGACGCGTGGGGCCGTTGCATCGTTGATGAGCGCGTTGGAGGCTTGTATTTCTTTGTAAGAAACCATTGTAGGCGGTGAGAGATGTCAGCCGATAGATTTTTTTGAAGATCTTTGGCTTGGAAATGATTCTAGGAACGCGATAGGTAAAAGAACGAGTCTATCAGAATATCGACTTGTCATGAGAGCTAAGAATATTTTCGTATATGATTACACGAGAATACGGCACTAAAAAGCACCCCGCAGCGCCGGGTTTCAGGCTTCCGGGCTCTTTTAAACGCCGTCCTCGCGTTCATCATGTGATCTAAAGTCCGTCCGCTTACTATTAATACTAGCAGAACGGAATGATTTACATTAGCTAAAGAAACCTTTCGAAACTTAACAAGTTGAGTTCCTCAAGGCAAAATAGCTCTATTATATATATATAGATCTAGACACTTAACCTAAACCTACTATACAGTCGCCCTTTCGTCTTCGTTCCTAGAAAGAACGTGTCACGACCCCGTATCATATGACTAGTGTCACAGATCTGGTTCAGGGGTCTGGTCAGGACCGATCACGTGACCTCATATCGTGTATATAACCTTGTTTCAGACCTCGTCTGAGCTCTTCACCTTAGTATTCTAAGTAATAGATCTACTTTGCTGTCAGTCTGTCACAATATAGATCTACTGTCACAGACCTAGTTTAACGCACAGTCCTACGACTTGTTACAGCTCTATAAAGGCACGAGGGCCCTGACGTCACGTAGGGACGTATTTACAAGAAGGTGCTATATTATCGAAGAAACTAAGCTAAGGAGAGAAGAAGAGAGGTGGCCCTGAAGGGGCCTTATATACAGGAGGTGAGTCTAGCACGGACCAGGACACGTGACAAGGGGGGACGCGTCAGGTAAAGGGGACGCGTCGAACCAGGTCTATGACATCACCCCCCCCCTTCATACACAAACCTCTCCCCTCCCAGCAATCCCAGCAAATCCACCGCCTCTAACTCTTCAATGCCAAAATAACTCCTCTCCTTCCTCACAAACCAGAAATACTCATCCTGCACCACAACAACGCTTTTCTTTTCAATACTCGTCTTCATCGCTCAAATAATCTTCTCCAGCTCTATTGAATTTTCATTTTGACTCTGCGTTATTTTGAGAAGTAGCAAAAACTCGATACCGCTACCCCGCAGACAGAAAATGCGATAACGTGGGAGAAGGTCCAGGCGTAGGCAGTAAACTGAGTTGCTAAATGAGGTGGCGGAGAGAGGGTCGGCAGCAATACCAAGAGTTGGAGAGGTCTCCCGGTACTTTTATTTTCCGAGAGAGCTTTTTTTTTTTTTCTTTTCTTTTTTTTCTTTTTCATTTTGATGGTGAGTTAGTGGTAGCTGAACTGATGGGGGTTGAGGTGAGGTGAGGTAAGGGATAGGGAAAGATTTATAAATTCGGAGTTGCTTGCGTTAATGTGTGAATCAATAGGTGCTCTCGATTTGTGGAGGTGGTGTTAGTCATTTCATGATATTCACATGGAGTAGGACTGGGAGGGGTATAAAAGGTCGACTTCTTCTGCTTCTGTAACTTTTCCTTTTCTTTCTCTTGTTGGATATCAAAACATTCCTTTTCCAGAGTATATCATCATCGACAAATCTTGATTGTCCGCACGGAGTTTTACCTTCTAGTGGCATCCATCAAATTACTTGGACCTTGATTTTCTACGCAGATTAGGAGAGTCCTGGAATTTGGATTGCTAAGTAAGCTTGTCTCTCTCTTCCATTTTTAAGCGTTTGCACAGGTTCTTACCAGATGTCGCATAGATTTTTTTTGCCACAATGCGCTGCGCGCTTTCAAACAGTCTATCCGTCCTCATAGGTGTCCTCAACCTTCTTTCATTTATGTCAGCTCTACCTACCAACAAACTCTCTACCCGATCTACTGATTTCAAAAAAATTTAATCCGAATACCTACTTCTTAGGTAGAGTTTGGGAGGGAAATTGCATTGTCGGTATCCAATTCAACGACGACGGCGAGCACCAATTTACTGGCACTACAGTACAGCTCACATATTTTGACAACACCACCAAGCAGATAGCAGGACCATTTCTTGCCGAGGACGGAGTTGCAAATTCAAAGTTGCCGCCTGGGTCACTCAAACAAACCTTTATGATGGATGTCCCGAATGTGTACTCGCAACAGGCAGTAGCTGCTGGCAATTTAAAGCAAAACTAGTCTTATGGTGGTTACAGTAGTGCCGAATATGGAAGCAATGTTATATGCGATAATTGAGACAAGATCACGTATAATTGCGCGATGGCGTTCTACTGCGGTAGTGATTATTAAAGTGGTGGAGTTCTGGATTTGTGAAGGTGTTATTATTGGAGTTAGGTCTTCTTATATTTGGACTACAAGCACAGAGATTAAATAGAATTCCTTTTTTTAAAAAAGGTTAATCAATTAATTGATCGTTATAACTTAAGCACTCAGGAACCTACAAAGCTTTATGTCGACTTGACTCTCTACTAGCTAATAATACCTTAGCTAGGCCACCCAGGCAGAGTAGAGAAAAGCCGCCAAGTATATTAATTTATTTAGATTTAATATATTTAATAAAATTTAACTCTAGTTTTTTATATTATCTTCTACAACGATTTATATTTTATATAACTATTTTATAGTAATTATGTATTATTGCCTAGCGCAGCGTCTAGGGGGGTTACGTGGGCGTGGGGGGGGGGAGAGGGCGAAAAAAGCTGGATTCTGAACGTAGGCCTCTGATTAGCCGAAGTCAAACTTGCATCACATGATCTAAAATCTAGAATTCTAACCAAAAAACTAAAAAAGGGGGGTTCTAGGGGGTCTCCCCCTAGGATAATAGATTATTTCTTTACTTAATTAGAAAAGATTGGGGGGGTGGTTCTAGAGGGTCCCCCCTAGGTAAGTAACTATTCCTTATTTAATAAATCGATAAAACAGAGGATAGACAATAGAATAAATATATAGGATAGTCAAAGCTACGTAGTAAGATAAGACACGGAATGATGTGTGGAAAGGGATCTAGACGCGACGAAGTCGTGCGCTGGGTTCCTTGACACGAAGAATGATGTGGAGCATCTTTATGCAATGAATTTAGAGTAATTTAATTAACGAGCATACAATTGAGATTGGCATTTGTCCTCCTCGATCTGACCAATCAAAGGGCTTAAATCCCGTCTTGGTCTCCCGGGCGCATGCTCCAGGCTGCTGCTTTCAACAATGGTTCTGAAAACAGGCTCACAGCTCACCACTCTCCCATTCTTTCACCCTCCTCTGGAGAAACAGCCCAAAAATAGCCAGGCTTTTTTGGGTCCCAGTTCGCGGTTCCGGAAATGGTTGGGTCGGGCGTGCAATGTACCAAAAGATTCGATTCGTTTTCTTCTCGACCACCCTTGGATGATGGGCATATTCTCACATACCGTTATTTTAGATAGTGTTGCCTTTCTTGCTCGGAGTGATAAATATGGCCACCTGTAAAGGCAAGTTTAGCGACTGGCGTGACAACGAGGATTTGCACCCATGACTCCCTCGCCCGCCTCACGCTACAGCCTCACTCTAGATCCCAAATCAAGGCCAGCCCTACCTCGAAGATAAAGCCTGGGCGAAACTGTAAGGTCCCTTTCTAGTTACGGCTTTCAGTTTGCCATTCTCCCTCAGGGCACTGCCACCATGCTCCGCAGGCTCTCCAGCCCCAAAACCTTCACTTCTGACACTCCGAAATACGTCGATCGGAATGATCTGATCAATTTTCTCAACCGAGATTGCCAGTACGCATGTCTTGCAAAAGACGGGGCTTTGTCTACAGGCAGTCAGTCGAGTACTATTCAGGAAGTTAGTCGCCCGACTTTTCTAACTTTTCTGGTCTGTGTACTTGTTTACTTTTGCGTGAATCTAGTCCAATCCAAAAAAAAAAAGAAGTGCTGGCTACGAATGATTCATGAAGGATGAATCACCCGATAATATTCACTACGTATTCCCCCAGTGCCCCATGAAAAGTATAAAAAATCATTGGCACCTTCTTCTAGATCTCCTTATCTTTCTCCTCTTCCTCCTTCAATATTCTCAAAGAATTCTTTACACGAATTACAGTTCGTCAACTTTTTAATAGCTTGGATCTGCAACACCCCTTACGAGATTATTATTCGGAACTACGATGCATCACAAACGAACAACCGGCTCGCTTTAGCTCTAACCACCGCTCTCTCCGCACGAAAATACAAGCCACTCGAATTCTACCGAAATGGAACTCGACCCGGCTGGTGCTGGCTCGGAACCCAATTCGACACTAATCGCCCCGACATAGTCCAACTCGCTATATTCAACAACTCCTCGCATGCGATCGGTGGACCGAACCATGACCAGGGAGGCATGAAGAATATTAGCCTTCCAGGCAACAATCTGGCAAATTTCCTTCGGTTTGATGTTCCTTATATGTATTCCAAAGAGGAAATTGATTCGGGCAATATAATGATGACATATAATTATGGGAAACATAGCAGCGACGTGGATGGGAGCGAGAATGTTTAGTGCGATCCTTAGGATGAGGTTGCTCATAGCTGTGCGATTGCGTTCAACTGTTGTGATCACTAGATTAGTGGAGTTTTAGGGACTTGGTGTTACGGAAGGTGTGATAATCGATGGTGTGTTTTCTTCATATTTGAGCTTTTGGATAGCAGGCACAGAGTTTAGATCGAAAAGTCGAGTATCTGTCGAAAGCTCAGAAGTTATTATAAAATATCTAAAGTCTACCCCACTACTGTCCTGCATATTACTCTCCTGAATACTGATGAATAAGAGTAGTTTCATGAATGTTCCAAGCTTGTTATAATATTTCTAGATCATATAGCTAATAGTTGGTTTATGAATGCGCCCTAGAAGGCAATCTGACTATTAGTGCGTGGGCCTAAACTCCTACTTTTGCCCGCCTAAATTTATCAATCACGCGTTTTTGCGTGAAAACAATTCAAAATTAAAATAGCTTCCAGACAAGCTACGGCATAATACTTACATAAATTGTTTCTTGTGGAACTCTTATTTCCGGTCGCATAGATGGTTTAAATTATCTTCGGGTAGTCATGTAATTATTTTGAAGTGTCGTCCATGACTTGGCTCCTCGCTTAGAGCCCAACTTACGGTGCGAGGATACATAACTCTGCAACTGCGACTGAGATATTCACGAATCATTAATCAATATTCACGACTCATCCTCTTAGTCCAGGTATATGCAGCTACTTACTTGTCGTGCCTCTTTGCTCGAACGTAACGGAACGTTATCCAAAGGCTCCTCATACGGAAAACAATTCCATCACACTGTCAGCTACGCCAAGAGATCTACTAATACTTGCGACTTCAACATCAGCTCTGCTGGTCTTCGATTACTACAATGCAATCCAAACTCACAAGTAGCGCCTTCGCCCTCCTTATCACCCTCCTCTCCCTCTCTGCAGCTCGACCTACAGCCTCACGCACACCCACACTTTCTATCAGAGCTTTCCAACCAATTGCCTACTACCAAACAAACAAGTATTATGACTTAGATGCACGGTACTGTATGCTCTACTTCTAATTCGATACCGCGGGCCCCAACGTGCAACTCACATTAACCGACCACACCGGCAATCCAAACAAGCCATTGAACACAACCATAGTGCCGGGCAACACCCCAAAATTTTCCTTCACCTCTAAGCTTGCACATTCTTTGGTGGTTGATGTTTCAACGAGATATCCCGATGCGGTAGCCAACGCTCGCAAGATAATAATCAACTGGACTTACGGAACGCAGAATAGCCATTCTGGTGGGGGTGCAGATCGTATTGATTGTGAGGATTGGAAGGATCAGAAGAATTGCGCCCTTATGTCTCCTTGTAATTAATAAGGAATTAGTTTGCTAAATGGACAGATCTACAGAGGTTCTTGTTAAGAAAGTTTTGTTTGATAAAGGGGAAGTTCTCTTTCTTTTTTAGACATATTAAACGCTAGCGCAAATGAAATATTATCCATAAAATCACAACTCCATAAACTAACCAATTCGATTTTGATATTTGAATGTGTTCTGTTTATAAATGGATACGTGCCCTCTGTTTGTTATAATTTGTGAATCACTTAATAAAGTGGATTAGGGGGATTTAGGGGGATTTGGTCGAAATCTTGCGCACCTCTCTGAGAATGCTATGTGTGAATCACTTAACAATATTCACGAATCGCATTAAGAACATAGCGGATCTACTAGAGAGACTATTAAAGACCTGCGATTTCCTTGCCTTTTTTCTTTTCTTTTTTTTCTTAAATATTATCAAGAAGCTCCTTACACAGAGAGTATCAGCCTTCTAAGAACCTTGATTTTTACTATTCTCTTACAAGCCGACACAACTACCAGCTTCCGCAAAAATCTTCCGTTGGTTACATCCGTCGGTCCAATTTGGCTCTAGATACTAATAACCGGCTGCAGATCAAAGATTCGCAATGTAAGTTCTTCTAAGTCATCTCTTTCCCTATATCAGAAAAATTGGTTCTAAAAAGCTTAGAATTAGTTCTAATGCACCTCAAAAATATCATCACCGTCCTCTCTATCTTCCTCAACCTCCTCCAACTCGCTTCAGCTCTACCAACCACTTCCTTTCCGCCCGAGACTACAGATCAATTATCACCGATAACCCTATGCAACTAGTGCATGGGCTAAAGGATAATACCTTCAAGTGCTATCTCAGCATCTAATTCGACAGTACCAGTGAGATGGTCCAGCTCGCTTTAAATAAAGCGATTCAAATAATTGGAGGACCAACCACAGCCAAGACCGACGACAAAAGTTTCGAACTGAAAAGCAGTTCGCTCAAAGATTCCTTTGAACTTGATGTTGTGCCTACAATGTTCCCGTTTAACTAACCTATCAAAATGATCTCATGGGCGTATGGAAGTTAACATGGCTCCGTTAATGACATTGGCGGTTACGTTTGGTGCGGTGATTGGGCGGATCAATATAATTGTTACCTCCCATTTAACTGTGATAATTAGATTGTTGAAGGGGTACCGTGGTAGGAGTTGCGTATTTTTTATATTTAGACGGCTATGAATAGAATTTATATCCAAACCATACAGTATTAACAATAAGCGAGATCCCAGTGAACAAAAACATCGAGACTTCTAGAAAATTCTCAATGCCGGCGCTAAAGATCTAAGTTATCCCGACCTCGAGAAAATGCTTTTTTCGGGCTTCGCCCACCTTCTAATAATTATTCCCTAACGAGTCTTTACAACCCTAAAGTCAATGGCTTCACAATTCTCCCCTTGTCTTCACCGCCCCTCTCTCTCTATCTCTGAAATAAATTAATATATTTTAATAAATAAAGCTATAACTAAACCTAGATTTATATTAAAACAGAAAGTTATTATTTTAAAAGAGATCTTAGAGCTACAAGTAGAGGGAGATGTGTTCTACTCTCTGCTTAAGGCACTAATACAGTACAAGGCAAAATTTTAAGACTAGATACCTTAGGCTTGTCCGAAGCTGGAATTATTCGAATTCTTACTTTTTGATTCGTTTGATTCGGGATTTATATATCAGCCGAGACATTGTCACATCCAAAGTAGAAATTTGCAGCTGTCACTTCAATGAATTTACTATCGCCTTTGAATAACACTGCTTGGGTGTATTCTGCGTTCACTCCTATTCTGTCCTCTTCTTTGCAGTCTTACTTATCTTCTTTGTTCACCCTTATTGATACCTTGCTGCAATCGATGCAAAACCCGAACCCCTACTACCGTATGTGGCTTAAAACCGTGTTCCAACCTATTTCCAGCGCGTTCCACAAGGCTTGCCTCTACAAGCATTTCACCAGTAGATCCAAGCCATAGAATGACAGAGCCTACTGTTTTCATTGTTCACCTTTAGCCCTCCCCTTGTACTGAACTATACCGATGTTAGAGTTTGCGCCTCATTAAGGCAAGGCGCATAATGATTGCTATGAATACTTGGTTTCACTGTCAGTCCACCGATTCATGTCGATTCACCCTGATAGCAGGCCCAAGATCCAAAGCCTTCTTTACCAATCCAAAGGCTGATTTTAGGAAGCATAAAAGAAGCCGTGAATCCCTTTACAACTTCCTCTACAGTCAGCTACAGCAGTTTGCTTGTACCTCCCCTCGCCAAAAGTTCTCTGCGGAATACCCAAACCTCGACCATCCACCGCCCCGAAGCAGCCACATTCCGCGAACTCATGATTTTCAGGTATCGTTTTCAGTTTCTATGATAATAAACGAGATTTATTCCTGGATAGGGATATGGTACCTTTATCTGTGGCTGCGTTTGGTATTACTATCAGGGAGAAGCGGGCGTTGTTTAGAGGGAGGTCGAATATGAAAGAGGGGGTCGTCGGAGCTGTTAGGTGAACTTTCGGTTGTGAGGGGGTCATTTTGTTGTGAGTGGAGCCGGGACCGAGCTTGCGAAAAGATCAAAATTTGAACATTCTTTATTACCAGAGAGGAACAGGGAGCCTGTACATTGTGGAACTAAATGTAGAACGAGTTTACTCAATCTGAGTTCGAAGTTGTTGTCCCTAAAATGTTTTTATTGCACCAAGCTAGAGGATTGAGTGCAGAAAATTGATTGAATTGTAATTAACTAACTAAGAAGTCAAAGAATATCTAAGTGTCCTAAAAGAAGTGTGCGCTGAGAGGGGGTGTGGTTGGTGACTGGGGGCCACGGGGCTGAATATAGAAGGTGGTATTTAACATAAGATTACAACGAAGACAGGAAAAGTGGGTCTTAACTCAATTCCACGTAAATATCAAGGAGCTACCACTGTTGGCGTTTTACCTAAAATTAGTCCCATCTTAACAGTTTTTCAAACACTTACGTGATGCGCTAATAGTCGGTTTATAACCCATGGAAGCCGTTCGTGTGACCGCTATATTTATATTCTTTAGGACTTGCAGCCCGCTAGACCGAGTTAGATCATTTATGTAAGCCTCGCTTTGAAGGTACATTAACTAAAGTGAGGCTATCGCAAAGACGCCCTTTTCGAGCAAGTAACCTGGTTATGCATACAACTCTAGAATGCTGAGTTTCATTGAAAACATCATTTAACGGTGTTGCAATTGAGTTGTAAGAAAAGCGCTGTAGAATTCTCTATTGAATGTCTGGAAAGTGAGTGCATGGTATCACGATCTAAGCTTCGCTGGTATGTTCATCCGTCTCCGCCAGCCCCGTTTGCCGTCAAAATGTT
>JAAMPI010000730.1:0-27259 GCA_013054445.1 Cudoniella acicularis | reverse complement strand
CTTCCAGACAAGCAATCTTCTCTCTGGATATATCGGGAATGTACCAGTAGCTCTTTACGGGTTGTGTAATGCATTATGGTCTGCATATGTGTGGAGAAGAGCCTATCGACATGGCGTTGCCGGAGCCAAAGCACTGGATGAAAACGCCGCTGGACTTCTCTTACGGCGTCGCGTCCGTACCGTTAAGATACATGCTTTTATCAATGGAGTGGCAGGTACCGTCGCAGGGGCTGCATCAATTGTCACAGCAACAATGTGGTATGGTTATCCGTTTTTGGCGCCGTGTATTATCCTGTCGGTTATCTGCAACTGTATCTGGCGACATGGAATTGGATAGAATCGTCCGTTAGCTCGAAAAATGCTGAAAGTGGATGAGATATCTCTAATCGAAGAGTTGAGATATATTACTTCTGGGCAACAAATTCTCAAAGAAGCTCCTGAAAATTCACTCCTCAGACTCATCTCGGATCCAAAATCTATCACTGTCATTATGGAATTCATCATACGAAATGATCTTTTCGAGGACTTTTGTGTTCGCCTCCTCGCAGACACATCGTTATCAACATCGCTTTTCGGCCCTTTGGAGGACAAAATAACCATCGATCAACATACTCTTTTATCGGCTGACAAGCTCCTCGCTCCTCGCTTTCTCGAAATTGCACAAACGACGGCCAACGAGGTGGGGCTTGTGCATTTCCAATATCGGGAGCGTTACTTGCTTGAAGCTCTTGGATGTTATTTTTGCACTGAGCAAGTTGAAGTATTATCCTAGAAGCATTGAGGTTGGGATGTGCTTGGAGGTTTTGGCTTTTGTCTTTTAATACCGGAGGCAAATAGATGCCTCTGATTATATTACAATTTTTGACACTTTGCACGTTTAGAACTTTAGTGCCTTTGCTGGCGTGAATCCACGAGAGTCCTTTTTTCTTTTGGTCAGTCTTTGACAATAATTCTCCCGGGATGAAAATCATTCCTAATATAAACCCGGAAGACTATTATGCTGTATGTAAACAGCTGGATTGAATAAGTGTAAATTTCACCAACTGAGGCTCGATTGGGAGTAAGATTACCATACAGATTCCTTCGAATGATAAAGGTACTCATTTCAGCAAGCAGTTAGCCTAAACAAAAATTTTAAAAAAGTTTGAATGAGGAACTCTATTCTTTAAAATCATCTTTTTGTGTTTTATCTTTCGCCATGTTATCTAAAGAAACGACCAGAAGAAAGACATCTATCCCATGCGCCGTCAATTAGCGTTTGAGCGAAAACGCGAGAAGAAAAACACTTCAAAGCAATAAAATAACCAATAAAAATTACTTTAATTAAAAAGTGGAAACACATATTAGACTTTCATAAGAATTGTTTTATATAAGTATCCTATACTAACCTATCTCAAAGTGGTTCAACATTTGAAGTGTTTTTTTCACGAAGACACGTGATGTGCCAACGCGTGTTGCGTGGGAGACGGGACTACCTACCTACTCTTCCTCCCCTCACCGCCCGTGGAAAACAAACATGGATTTGACGGAAAAAATTACAAACCCTTTAGGTCGCTGAAAACCTATTAGAATTCGACCTTATCAATAACTATAAAATAATTTCCTGCTACAATCTCCAATTCCCACTGATTAAACCATACTGCACCTCCTCCTTCGGTTCATTCCAGTATAAACATCACACCGCTGCGTTTTAGCGAGTCCCACCTCATTCGCTCGCTTACAAACCTTTCTCTATACGCTTCGTATAATTAAAAAAAAAAACCACGCCATCAACACAGAAAAGAAAAATAATAATAACAGTGACCAAAAAATCAATAACACTAATTGAAACAGCAAAACTTCAGATCAAGCTCACCGATAGGTGTCAGGCAATTACGATCTAAAGAAACCAGGCGAACTGATTTTTTAGTACCAAACCCAAGGGGCGCCCTTGAGTTTGGTACCAGAATTTGTTTATTTACATCTATATAGGGCGTTGGGATATCTCGCGTCAAGGCGAGGCAGAGCCGGACCGTGCCGGGCCGAGATCCACTCTCGGCTTGCCTTCGTCGGCGACTGTATGGGCTCCGTACCTATGCCTCGGTCGGGCAGCTTTCAGATATGGTCGGCATATTGTTGACGGTATCAGAGTTGGAGAGTTTGACTCGGTGTGAAGTTGAGCGGTTGACTTGGTTCGAGGCAGCTATCTTCTTCAGAATAGCAACTGCGCCGCAACATCACAATAGCCAACTTACTCGCAGAGAACAGTCCTCAAAGGTGTATGCGGTGCCCATCTTCCTCGTCACTACACGGGTTAGCTTCAACTCCAAAAGTCGAGAACGGCACATACCTAGGTATTGTCCAGCAATTGGTCTCACCTTCGGATTTGAGAAGAGATCGAGGTGAGAGGTTGACTTGCGAAGATCTACCTCCCCCAGCCTCCCCTTTTATAACAAGCCTCAGCCTCCTTCCCTCTTACAACTAATCGGCATCAATCTACTCCTCCTACAGGGGCAAGTGAATACATCTTAACTGATTCACAAGCCAGAAATTGAAATTCACTTTAGGATACTTACAACATCCTTGTCAACTAGATCACTTCGATTTCTTAGGCCATAGAGTACTACGATTCCTTATTTAACACTCCAAGTTGGTGGAACAAAGAGTGTAGCAGACCAGGACGGAGGGGGGGTATAAGCGATTGATTGCCAGATCAGACAGAGCCTGAATAGAGGTCGATGACACTTTTGGTTACATGAGTATTACAGGCACTCGATACTTCGAGTTCTTCTATTATGTACAGAAAATCAGCAATCTTCAACGAACGACTCTTCCAGCAGAATCGACACCGACGCTTATTCACCAAACGAACGAAAGAACAAGGCCACATATCATTCATCATCCGAAACGAAAACAGCTCTTTTCTACCCGGGAACGTCATCTTCGAGTGCGATTTGCAACGAATTCTAAGCACCTTTTTATTTCGCTTCCTATCCTAACTTCTCTTTCCACTTTCTCTTTCAGTTAAGTCGATTTTGACTAGAAGGTCCCCCCATCGCCTGTAGAGGGCTTGATCTTATCGCCGGTTACAGAAGTGCTTAATCACAGAATTGATGACGGTCGGACCTTCGCTTTGTTTTCATAGAGGCGTGTATGCTACTGTATTTGTTGCACTTCGCAAAAATGGTCGGTCAGCTGACGACGGCTAGAAGAGGAGTCTCGATCTAGTTAGACATTTTTCAACCTTTGTTGCTTTTCGCAGAAAGGTTCGGTCAGTTGGTGGAGCCCTCGGTCAAAAAATCTCGGCCAATTAAAGACCTCCCTTCAGTCTAGTAGGAGTGCCTTTTTTTTCGTTGCACTTCGCGAAATGGTTCGGTCACTCGATGAGGGTTAGAAATAGGCTGCCATCGCTTTGCTCCGTTTTGCTGCATTTCGCAAAAAGGGTTCGGTCAGTTAGTGGCGGTTGGAGGGGCGTCCTCGGTCTGGTCGGGTTCTTTTGTTGCTCTTCACAGGGGGGTTTCGGTGGGTTCAACTCTGTGTTTTCTAAAAATACATTACATTATTTGTTTTACTTCGCAAAAGTGCTTAGACAAGTTTCCTGCCAATTTACGAATTGTAATAAGCCCTTACTTTTCTTCGAAAGGAAGATAGCCGTCCACATACTAGCCGAATTAGAGAGGCCCGAGACTAGATATAAACTAAACTTTCTCAACAAAACAATACCCTCAGCCAACAACCGAAGAGGAGCCGAATTAGGCAAAGCTAAGGTGCGGAAGCTTATTTCGCTTTGTGTGTTCTAGCCGCTCGGCGGCTGGGACTTCTATTGACTGGATTTTTACAAATTTAAGTTTAAAAGTTAGAGGAAGAGATTAGAACGTGGTGTGGATAGCCAGTTTTATAAGTTCGGTCATCACGCAACCTTGATAACCGCATTCACAACAAACGACCATTTCAAATAAACAAGCAACCAACAAACTAATTCAATCCACTCACTCACTCACTCCAAAAATTTCGTTTCCTCATTCCTCTATCTTCTCCCCTCCACCTACCCCCCCGAAATAAACAACCCAACAAAAGTCCCACAAACAATCATCTCAAAGAAGCCGAGATAGCCAGTTCCAGAACCCTCAGCGGGGTAGAGAGTTGCCCCAGGGAAGTCCTATTACTTTTTGGTGAAAAAGAAAAGGTTCCGAGCCCTTTAAGGAGGGATGGAGGGAATGTGATTTATACCTTGCGGGCCTTTGGTATTCACTAGGCAGCAAGATATTAGCAACGAATCAGTAGCGACTGACTGGTGCAGCAGCTATTAGCTACTTTGTTTTAGTGAATGATATTATGAGAGGGTTGGAGAGAGTAAGAGAGAGAGGTCCTTTATCAATAAAAGAGAGAAGTGGGTTTGTAGCTTTTCGCAAATCTCCTTAGTCATTCAACAACAGTTAGTGAAGCCCCATTAATCCTGACTCTAGACGGAGTGGTTTTTGCTTTGTTGCTCTTCGCGAAAAAATCAAAAGATATTCAGATGACTCTAGACCTACCTTCCTTTGTCCTAATGAGACAACAGAGGTAGCTTTCATTGCTCTTCGTAAAACTCCTTGGTCATCTAACAACTGTTAGCGAAACCTCTCTCTGTCCGAACACCGAACAGGAGAGGGGCAGCTTTTGTTGCACTTCGCAACACCTTAGATAACTCCAGACCTTCTATAGTTTTTAGCACCAAGAAAAAGAGGATGGGCTTGTTGCTCTTCGCAAAGGCGCTTAGAGTGAAGAGCAATGATAATAAGCCTTTGTTGAAGGAAGGTTTTGCTGCACTTCGCACATGTGTAGAGACACCGAGATACGGACAGCTCTTGAGAAATATAGACAGCTCTCCGAGCAACTCTCCAGATAGTTCTCCAGACCGCTCTAGATAACTCCAGACGCCTCCAGACAGCTCTGGCTCTCTCTCTCTCTCCCAAGTCAAACAGCTCTAAAGAATCAGAACTGTCTCAATATGAAGTGCAACAAATCGTCGATAGATGTTATATTTAGCTTTTCGTCCGAACTCTCATTTCTCGTTCAGGAACAAAAGCTCTTCAATTATTTACATGTTCTAAATAATTGAGACGCTATTGCAAAACGCAACAAACTCTCTTCTGCTTCTTTATTAAGCTTTTCATCCGAAATCATCCTCCTCTAAATTCCATAACATGATAAAAACAAGAAAAATCAAGCTTTAATTGCAAGCAGCAGGTCAGGTCTATACATATAAATCTTATTTTATATTAGATATCTTTAAGAACAGTGACTGACATGACATACACGATGCCATTCATGCATGCTATATTCTCAAACGCCGATCCATCCCGGACCATCCATCATATTCAGAACCCAGCAATGTATAGTATAGATAGTACTGACAAAAGAAAAGGCCCAAGATGCAATAAATCAATCCATCATGACTTGATCCATTCATTACCAGCCCCTCTCTACCTTTCCGTCCATCTACCGTTTCTCCACCAACAAAACATGCATAGCAGCATACGCCAAAATAATGAAGGCAGCCGCGAAGCCACCCAGGGAAATGATATCAGTCCACAACGCCTGGGTATTGAAGCCGAATGAGCTGAGAATCGTAGCACCCGGTACTGTGATATCTAAGCCGTATTTATGATCGATGAGAGTGAGGAATGTGACCTCGTTGACGATCAAAGCCTCGAAACCGTAGTGGAATATCGATATTGCTTGAAGCCACAGGGCAGATTTGGGGATGGCGTCGTGATTCAGTAATAGACCGGCGAAGAGCAAGCTAAAGAGCATGACAAGACTGCCGATCAGGTTTGCAACACCGCTGTCCTTACATACAATTCCGATGAAGAGGCAGATTCCAGCGGCTGCTAGATTGAAGAGTACCAAGACCAGGATAAATTTCAAGAAAAAGGGAGCTTCTGCCCTTAATCCAGTCATGGGATAGATAATCGAACCCATGATAATCGGCGGTATGATACGCAAGGGAACAATGTCGAAAAGTACTTTCGCAACAAAATATGTGATCGGCGAATAATATCCGTTTGCTCTTTCCCTCACGAATAAGAGTCGTTCCGTGGCGAAAACAGTCAGACTAGATAATGTACTGAAACCAAAAAGTGCTAAGACGAAGAAGAACAGTCCAAGTCGATTTTGGAAACCAGCAATATCGTCCGTCAGGCCGTAGAACAAGAATCCGGAAAGTACCGCCAACAGGATCGCAATAGCGTAATGCGTCAGCATCAGCATCGGGTTTCGGTACAGGTTCTTCCAGGTTCGCTGAGATAGAATCATAAATTGTGAAAGGTAGCCAATTCTCGCATATCCTTTACCCATAGCGCCAGTATAATGATTGCCATCCCCGAAAGCCTCCCCATTCGTACCACCATTTGCAGCATTCGCACTATTTATAGCAGATTGAATATCGGATTGAATGTTTTCTGCAATTTCAGACCGGGCATAAGCCCTGACAAGAACATCAAGATCACTCCTGCGCTCGCGGGTGGAAGAAGATTATCAGGATCCTCTAGAATTTGATGTGGGATATGACCTGACTGCTTATTCATTCGGAGCCACTGTTGAGAGCTTGTGGCATTGGGATCGAGAGGTGTTTCATCCGGTTGTGAGCTTGGTGTCTCAGCCCCGCTCTTCTTGCGTGTAAACAACTCTCTTTCTTGTTTTGCTTTAACAGAATCTCGACGCTTAGTCTTAGGTTTTAATAGCGAATCTCCAGGACTGCCAACCACTGTTTCTTCAATACTCCCACCTGAAATGCTGGCTATTGATTTGACCGCTCTAGTACTGCTAGGACCAGGACTGCCAGGCCCAATGTTCAGTCCTGGTATTCCTTCATCGATTAGGGTGTGAGGAGCGATGGCATGCATCGTCAAATCGACCAAGTAATCCGCAATGTTGAAGCCTGGAGGACACGAGTATCCGACGCGGTCGAAATATTCTTGACATTGAGCAAACTCGCCAGAATAAACCGTCTTTCCTTTAGCCAAGAGTAGTAACCTGTCGAATAGGGCTACAATATTTGATCTTGGTTGATGAATAGTGAAAATGACCGTCCGTTTGTATGTCTTTGCGAGAGTAACGAGACACTCAATGACGTTGAAAGCATTGTACGCATCAAGCCCACTTGTTGGCTCGTCCAGGAAAAGGATGCTTGGGCTGGTAACAAGCTCACAAGCAATACCGACTCGTCTTTTTTCGCCACCGGAGATGCCTCGACCTTTGCCTTCTTCGGATCCGATTAAAGAGTCTTTAATGGCTAAAATTCCAAGCTGCTTCTCGACCTCGTAAACTCTCTGTTCCTTTGCGGCTCGACCCATATCTCGTGGGAGTCTGAGAAGAGCGCTTGTCATGATCGTTTCGTGCACTGTAAGTGTTGAAAGCATTGTATCTTCTTGATCAACGAATCCAACCACGTTCTTATACTCGGCATCAGTCACCTTCTCCCCATTGACGTAAAAGTTGCCTTCAACAGTGCCTCTCTTGTTCTTCCTTGCTAGGATATCTAAGAACGAGGTCTTGCCGGCGCCGGAAGCTCCCATGATTGCCATGATTTCTCCAGGATGAGCCACTCCTTGGATTCCCGTTAGGATCTGTTTTCCATTCAAAACATATGAGACATCTTCAAAGTACAGAGAGGCTGGTTTGTGATCTGACATGAGTTTAGAGCTTTCGTCGTCTGAGTCGTCCAACTGGATCGGGCCGTATTTAAATTGTCTCCTCGAAAGAAACCAGACAAGCAAGATGACGGCGACCAAAAATATCGAAGACCCGGCGATGACACCAGCGATCAAAGGAGTGTTGATCTTTTTTATAGGCCGTTCGTATCCAGGAACTTCGGTTTCGTACAAACATTCGCCAGACTGACAGTCGATAAAGATGCTAGAATCTCCAAACATTTGCTGGATCAACAAGTTCATTTGAGGTTCTTTGAACATGCATTGGTTTTTCCTTCCATCTTGTTCGCAGCTAAATGTTGCTGGTCCTCTAATCGACTGATCCAGGAAATCCGTAATATCAACAGAGCCATTCTCACCACACAGCATCCGATCGGGAATACATTTGCATGCAATATTATTGCACCGGTAGTCGGTGCTGTTCGTCTCGTACCCGCTGTCGACGCTCGAGGTGCAATTGTCTAGTGAACAATAGAAGGATTCTTGATGTTCGACCCAGACTATTTTGTGTTAGCAATCGACTTGCGCTGGGAGGAGGAACATACATTGAAAGTCACAGGTTTCATGTTCTGCATTACAGGTAAAGGTTACCTGTGGTCTCCTCCCATTAAGAATTTCAACGATTTTAACATTCGTAACATCGCACATCTGATAATTCTCCTTTATCACCTCCCCGTTTTGATAACAGACCCCGCCTGATCTCTCGCCTTCTTCGTTGGGTGGCATCAGGGCATTACACGCCTTGTTTTCAGTGCAAACATTGCAGTTTATACCAGTCCAGCCTTCTTTACATTCGCAGAACTGGCCGTCTCGTATGGGTCGGTTCTCGCCATCTGCTAATGATCCACAAACTAAATATCATCAGCATACACCTTGCTTCGCATTGCGCTGTTCGACTCGAGATCGTACCTGGAGAGAAACAGTCGTCGCCCCCAAAGCCTGGCGGGCAAGAACATTTGCCATTGTATTGATTACATTCGGAATATTGACCGCATCCAAAGGCCGGCAGAAGACAATTGAAACTGTTTCTAATCAGTATGATTGCGAACTGATTGTAAGTCGTGGAAATGTGTCTTGAGTAACATACCATGGAGGGCAGTCGGCGGGTCGGTCGTCCATCAGCGCAAGTTGCGCCCGCATCATATCCAGCGATGAATAGTTCTGATAGGCATGAGCGATCCATGATAGCGACAGAGTCGCAAGGACCGCGGACCCAAGGAGTGGTCGCATCGGTGCTGAGTGCTGAATGCTGAATGCTGAGTTTGGTGATGTTCGTGGAATCGCTCGGTGCCTGGAATGGAAGTAGAAGAAGCTTGGTTGAACCTCGAGGCGGAGAGGCTGTGCCGAGCTCCACCGAAGCTCAGGTTATGCTGTGCAAGCACAAGCGTGGGACAAAAGGCGCTTACGACCGAGGAAACAAGTTACCTTACAGCTTCGAGCTGCAGGCGAAGGAGTGAAATGAGGGTGATAAAAAGCAAACAACGAGAAACATAAATGATTGTGGTGGAAGAAGACTGGACGTAAATGCGATGAAGAACGAGACACATGAGCGGCGAAGTCAAGCTCCAGTGGTTTGACAGCTTGCCAAGGCGGGCACCTGGACAACCAGCGCCGATGGTGGATGACCCCTCGAGCCCCTCCATCTCGGCTTGCATCTCCATCTCGGCCCACATGCCCTTCACAAGGCGCATCTATCTCAACATCGAGAAGAAATCATTTAAAGAGGTCCGTTGAGCATCCATCGCAATGGCAACACATCAGAAACCGACCTTCTTCTTGCAGGACCATCTGAGGATCTTCTTGTACAGCACACCACCGAGTTCGCAACCATGGTGAAGATTGAGCCATTTGACGTAGAACAGGTGCAATTGACTCCGTCTGACTGCAGGAAGCTGCTAACTCTCCGCAGTGGATGGACAAGTATGAAACAATACCTGAGGTACTAAATATTGCCGAAACATGCGCCGCGTCCATATCGATCGATGACCTCGTTGGTCTCTGCGAAGATCCGAATGTTCCACACCCGTTGAAAACATCTACAAAGCTTACATATGGAGCTATTCGGGGGTCTGCAGCTCTGCGGGAGCGGTTGGCAACACTATACTCTGCTAGAGTCTCCTCACCTCTTTCACCAGAGAATGTTTTAATAACACCTGGAGCAATCGCTGCGAATTTCCTGCTCTTGTACACGCTTATTGGACCTGGAGATCATGTCGTATGCATGTACCCCACATACCAACAGCTGTACAGTGTACCAAAAAGTTTGGGGGCGGATGTGTCGCTATGGAAGCTACGAAGAGAAAAGAAATGGATTCCAGACCTGGACGATCTGAAGGCTCTCGTTAATGACAAAACCAAGATGATAATCATCAACAATCCCAATAATCCGACCGGTGCAACGACTCCAAAGTCTGTTTTGCAGGCATTGGTTGAGTTCGCAAGAGAGAAAGACATTATCATCCTTTCAGACGAAGTATACCGCCCACTATTCCACGGCGTTTCGCCTGTCGATGAAGATTTCCCCCCTTCAATTCTCTCTATGGGATATTCGAAGACCATCTGCACCGGCTCGATGTCAAAAGCATACTCATTAGCAGGAATCCGTATTGGCTGGATCGCATCTCGAGATCGATCCATCATCGAAGAAATCGCCGCAGCACGAGATTACACGACTATCGCAGTCTCTCAACTCGATGACCAAGTCGCAACGTACGCTCTATCCAGCTCGGTCATGCACGCCTTGCTAGGACGAAATATCAAACTAGCCAAAACCAACTTCGCAATCCTCGAATCTTTCATTGACGAAAACAGAAGGGTTTGCTCATGGGTTAAGCCTACCGGAGGAACAACAGCACTCGTCAAGTTCGAGAATAACGGCAAGCCAGTAGATGACGTGCAGTTTTGCATCGATGTTATCGAGAAAACGAAAGTCATGTTTATACCAGCATCAAAGTGCTTCGGACCTGAATTCGAGGGCTGTGTACGGATCGGGTTTGTCTCCGAGACAGAGGTGCTGAAAGAGGCATTGTTGAAGTTGGGGGAGTATGTTCGAGCTAACCTTTCTTGAAAGCTAAAATAGGAATTTTATCTTAGATAAAAAAGGAAAATATAAGCACTTCCAATGAGCAAGAATGGAATTTCTTGAGATATTCTTGGCCACAGAGTTTTCAGACAACTCTTTCATTACCTACTCTTATCAATCAGCCAAAAACCTCTATTCTCAATTTCCAAGCCCAGCCTCACCCGTTTCGCAGTTAATCCCCAATTCCAATTTTCTATTTTTCAACTTTTTAACAAAAAGCCAATTTGTCAGTCCTCACTCGCTCTACCAATCTTCTTTCCTTCGTGATGACCATGAGCAGCTATTCGAGACCCTATAGTGGTGGCGAGTGCCTTGCCTCGTCTTGGCCTAAGAGTAGCGAGCGGTGACGAAGCTGTGAAATACTGGTTGGTTAGTATCGCTGGGGTTCTATATCCTGATTTTTCTTTATACCGATTTCTTAGGAAATATTTTGGTGTTGGTTTGGGAGGGAAGGGGAGGGAAGCGAAGGGAATGTAAGGAGAGGTAGGTAGGTAGGTAGGAAGGTTATGGGCTTACCTCGTAAGGCCTTCATTTCGATTCGATTCGTTTAGATTTTATCTCACCTCTTCCTTCGTTCTCGGCGCTCTTATTAATACTTTCAGCCTCCTTCCTCCTTCTCATCAAACTGTTTTTCCCCATAGATCCTTGCATCCTCATACCTAGCTAGCTAACTAGCAGCCTAGCTTCGACCCTTAGATTGTCACTGATATATTGTCGTACGGGTATTCGACGACTGCCAAATAGCCAGGTCACGGACTTGATGTTTTTCTTGGACTTGAAAACACGACCGGGGAAGCTGATCTTCGATTCTTCATCTCGTGCTCATCCTCACAACCTCTTTCCTCCAAATCAGCCCCTAAACCTCAGTAGCTGAAGCACCGCACCTTTTAACATCCTTCTCATTCCTCTCCTCCATCTCTCGCCTTCCATCAAAGAATCACATTCGAATTTCACTTTGCTGTTAGCCTTCTGCTTCTCAAGCCACGCCGCACAACCCCGTCGAAAACTCGCCTTGACCCAGAGCATCCTCGCCAAAACCCCCACCACAGCTAGTACCGTGAGTAGCAGATCTTGGTCTGCCGGTTTTGGTTGGAGGTTGAGATTGGGATTGACATTGGCGTTGTTGGTGGGTTTGAGAGGAAGAGGTGGTGGTGATGATGTTGGGTGGGCGGTTTTGGAGGGTGGTGTTGGATGTGAGTGAGAGTTTGAGTTCGAATTTGAGCGGGAGTGTTTGGAATCGGGGTTGGTGGTGAGGGGTGACTTTTTCCTTGCAGAGTTGAACACTGATGGTGGTGCTACTGATATCGCATCCTCGTACACTCGATCCAACCAAGTGGCACCTTCAACCTCTCCCTTTCCCTTTCCACTTGAAACCTTTCCAATAGTAACAGGAGTCTTCATCTTCATCTCCTCCTCAGCAAATCCCCTCCCAACCTTCAACCCAAACACTCCCTCATCCCCCATCCCGTTCCCCTCACTCCCACCGCCAGCACCAGCACGCTCAAGAATCCAATAAAAAATAGCACGAAAATCATGATGTGCAATAGAAATAAAAACGCGACCGGGAGGCGGATTTTGTGCTTTTCTTTTCGCTGTAGTCGTTCTCGTGTTGTCGACTCAGATACTAGATGGGAGGAGGATTTGGGTTCTGAGTATTGTAAAGTTGAAGGCTGTGAAGGTTGTGAAGTAGAGAAGTAAGGTTCTGGCTTTGGTCGGAGAATGCTTTTGTGGGCGTGGGCGTTGGTGTTGGCGTTGCTGGCGCTGCGAAAGAGGAGGGGTTGGAGGTGTACGGGCATTCTCACTTTTTTCCTTTTGGTGTGACAATTTGCTATGGATTTGGGTTTAGTTGTCGGTTTTTGTTGGAGGAGGAGCGCGAGTATGAGGAGTTGGTAGTGGTGATGGAGGGGGGAAGGGGGGGGAGGAAAATGCCGAGAGTGGGCAATGAATGAGTAGCAGAAACGACCGTAAAAGTGAGAAGGAAATATATATTCGTATTTCTATACAAATAGGTATTTTTACACTTCCACAAAGACGTCAAGAAGATGAGATCAGGTCAACAACGCGTCATAAATTCGTTTAATCACCAACTCCCAAGAAACGGGGAAGGTGCGACCTTCCCTCCACATTGATTTCCAGGTATGTTTTCCCCTAACTGCGCACTTTTTCATTCCAACAAATCAACCACTTTCTCAGCTTTAAGACCCCCATTTTATTCCCAAAAACTCTACCTAACGTCGTGGAAACAAAAGAACAACATGACGACAAGAGACATGTCGAGTTTTACCGGCGCTCGCAAAAGGAGGATGAGATTTAGGAACTACCACTGGACGAGCAGCCAAGTGCTAGGAGAACGGAGAGGAGAGCTAGAGATTGGGATTGACGACATGTCCATTGCGTACACTGTAATCCAGTATAGTGAAAATTCCGTTTTCGGGTGGATCGGTGAGAACATACCAGATAATTGCCCGCTCTTCTTGGCGACGAAACCTTTATGATCAAACAATAACTCTTATAGAGACAGAACGGAAAAAATTGAGCGAAATCTTACTTATCATTGCAATATCAGTAACTTTTAATCTCTGGCTATTTAATACTTTTCAAGTGTTAATAATTTCGCAGCCTTTGCTCGCAAAAGGTAGACTCAGATGTCAAGACTGAAGACATCGTCACCTCTAAAAATGGCGTTATTGCGACATCGGACTAATCCGAACAAAAACGACGACACATCCGAATACAATCAATCATTTACAACTCTTCCCTATCTAGTTTCTCCTTTCTCGAACTCCTCACTTAATTGGTATTTTTCTACAAAGTCGAGAAAAATCATTCATAAGTCATGTGTCAGGAAGGCGCAAACTTGGTAGCGAGAGCTGCTCTGGGCGGCGTTTTCGGAACAACTGCTGAGGAACAACCGAAGACGACGACGACGTCGACAGCAGAAGATCTTAACCTTACAACTCATGTGCATGGGAATGGGAAGCACCAGGGTGATGAAACAGAAGCCGAAGTCACGATCTTCCAAGGAAATGGAAACATCCTGACACTCGCCGACGGCAAATTCTCCGCCGTGGACGCAATATCTATCAAGGGCGACACTATAATCTCAGTTGGTTCCCTTGCCGATGTCCAGAGAGTGGCAGGCACCAATACTCCTGTTCGGGTGTTGGGAGAAGGACAAGCTATCGTACCGGGCTTCATTGATCCCCACTTGCATCTCCTATTCACGGCGTTGGTGTCAAACCATGAAAACATTCTCAACTTCTCACCCTCGGTCGTCAAGACGATCGCCGATGCGCGCGCCGTCGTAGATGAAGCTCTTGCAAAGAAGAAGAAGGGAGAATGGGTCGTCGGGTTCGGATACGACCCGTCTCTCGTTCAGGACCACCCGAACCTCACGCTCACAATCACCAATGTCTGGGCGCCAGAGAATCCCGTGTACATAATTAACCAGTCTGGGCACGTAGCTTACGTGAACCAACTGGCTCTCGACTTAGCCAAGGTTTCCGACGATATCAAAGACCCGAACTTCCACAGGGATCCCAACGGGAAGCTAGACGGCGTGCTCTTCGAGGAAGCTGTGTCGGTATTCTCGCCCTTCATCCCCAAGATCAGCCCGGCGGAGTTTATCGGCCTTGCGAGGAAGACATTGAAAGGGTGGGCTGCCCGTGGTACCACGACGGTTTTTGATGCTGGTATTGGCCTTACCAGCGGCTTTCCCGAGCTCGCTCTTATCAAGTCCGTTCTTGACGACCCCTTACTACCTCGCTTCGGTGGCGCCCTCGCCATCCAGACCGTTCAGCCCTTCGTCGGTTTCCTGGAAATCCTCGCCCCACCGCCCTGGAACGTCGGCGCAGCGAGAGTGCAAGGCATCAAGTTCTGGCTCGACGGCTCAACTCAAGGATTCACCGCCGCCGTGAAAGAGCCGTATCTGGACCAACCCAACAACCTCGGAATTCTAAACTACGAGAAAGACGAGGAACTCCTCGGGCTTCTCGTGCCTTTCCTCAAAGCTGGCTGGCAGCTCATCCTCCATACCAACGGCGACCGAGCCATCGACCAAGCGCTACGTGTGCTCAACACGGCATTCAACGCGGTTCCCGACAGGAATCGTGAGATAGTGCACCGCCTCGAGCACGTCACTGTCGTCTCTAAGAAGCAGCTCGTCCGGGCGGTCGAGCTGGGCCTCGGCGTGAGCCATCTGATAGCCCACGTCAGAAGCTGGGGTGCCGTTTTCCGTGACTATGTCCTCGGCCCGCCACGGGGCGACAGGATCGACCCGACCCGCGACGATGTCGATGTCGGGCTCATCTACTCGTTCCACAGCGACTCTCCTATCAGTCCTGTCAACCCCCTTCAGTACGTCGACACGGCTGCTGCTCGACTTTTGGACCCAACAGGCGAGGTGTTGGGCCAGGAGCAGACTATCACTCTTGAGGAGGCCTGGCGAGGAGTCACTATCAACCCGGCTAGACAACTCGGATTGGCTGCCGAGATTGGATCGCTGGAGGTGGGGAAAAAGGCAGATTTCCTGGTTCTCGGGAAAGACCCAAGGCTGGTACGGCCCGGGTACTTGCACAAGGAGGTAGAGGTTCTCGAAACTTGGGTAGGCGGCCAGAAAATATATAAGGGGGTGGATATTACAGTAAATACTTAAGCTACTACCCCTCTTTCCTGTAGGTGGGAGAAAGCTGTAAAAATTAGGCCCTCTAGATTCAGGAAATCAAAGGGGTTTTGACTCACTTCGCCACTTAAGACCTCCCCAACAGAGCCTTAAGCCTTAAGCTGCGCCAAAAGAACAAACAATCAGGATCGCGAAGCTACCTAAACCAGTCATCGTATAAACTTTCCACGAACGTTTGATTCACGAAGATTTGACTCACCAAATCACCTCCAGGCAACCAACCAGCAGTAACCACCCCTACCCCATGACTCACCAACCACGCAACCAACTCCACCCCAAAAAGTATAAATACCCCCTCCTGCTCATCTCGATAATCTTTTCTTCCTCTCTTCTTCATCTTCGTGCAAGGGTAATATACGCTACAGTGAGGTCCACGACCGAGTACGTATTTTTGCTGATTGAAAACTATTTTCATGACTGCTCCCACTTGGTCTAGTCCCGGGTGGAGAATCTTTTGAACTCAACTTCTCGTGAGAGAAAGAAACTCTTTTTCGTTGCATGCTCGTCCGCGTGGTGGGCTGTGAGGAAGAGGAAGAGGGGTGATTGGAGTTGGAGTTGGTGGAGATGGGTTAGAATGGTGGAAATGCGGGAAATGACTTCATCTTTGGCGAGGGGTGAACGGAAAAGATATTATAAGATCGGTCTAAATATCCAAAGAATTCTCACAAAAATAAAATAATCTAACGTAGATATCTGAGGAGGAATGAGAGATCGTGTCGTAAATTTCAATGCCAACTTTGGTCTGTAAATATAAGTCATCAAGCGCTTGCTACACCCAAATTTCGCACCGCATCTCCGAGCTCCTTCAGGGTTTGTACATCTCTTGGAATTGTATGGCCTTTCCCATGATCAAACAAAATCGCTTCATCTTGATCGCAAACATTGTAAAGAGCCATCGCTCCCGCCAGGTAAGGACCATCCGCAACAACACAATGCAATGTCGGAATGTCGATAACATCGTCGCTGGCGTCGACAAGAACCATCTGATTCTATTAGACATCCAATGGCGGCCAGCCAGCAAAGAAGACCGCTCTCTTGATTTGTCTCGGTCTTCCTTCTGTCTTTAATCTGCGTAGCTCGTCCATAATCAACACCCCAGCTGCAACGGTCCATTCGGAGTATGCGCAGATGCCATCAAAGGGACCATGCTCATCCATTGTTTGATAAATCTTATCGATTGATTGCTTGATGTTCTTTCGAATACTTGCATCACCGGTTGGCATCAATTCGCGCAAGATATCTTCGGCGTTCTCGCCTTCGAGAAAGTCCCTCACTCGTTCAAGCACGTCGTTTTATTGAATCCCATCGTAGTTGAAGAACCTACAGTGTGGTGCAGGCCTAAAATAGTCATTGAAGCCTAGTGGCGGAGAGCATTTAACAGTTCCTTGTGTGAAAAAGAAGGTCGTGTTTTTGTCGGAGGTAAATTTGTTGCAGAAAGGTGCTATAGCGGAAGATCAGCAAGGCACCCCTCCTAGATTCAAGCCCATACCTAACTGAACTTCAAAGTTCTGTAAAGCTGTGAGTATAAGGCCAATTATTTAAGGTGTTAAACTTACCTTTGCGCTCCCATAAGCTCCTGGCAAACATAAAAACCGCACTTTGCTGAAGACAAATGACTTTGTTACTCAGCTATTTCAAAATTGAAGCAGGATATATTTGCAGTAGAAGTTTGAAAATATTGTTATGGGAGATAGAGACTCTTCTTGCCTTTCCCCGTGAAGCCCGAGTAACTGACAGGTCGGAAGCTATCTGACGCTGAATGGACTAGGCTCAACACAGGAGGCTTGACCAGCTGAGCCAACGCTATTTCAAAAACACCAGACGATCCTTCCCCTGGAAGGATACTCAAGAAGCTAGTCGCTATGAGATACTTGTTGAGCAAAATATCCCTCCGAGGAAGCCCCTATCACATCTCCTCCGAATGCACCTTCGATTCTTCTACGATTGAGGCGGGTTGACTTGAACTCAAACTCCTGATAGTTGAGCAAGGGTAAAAGCGAGTTTCAAGTGCCAAGAGCCAAGAGCAATTTCTCGAGTCGCTTTCTTTGTCCATGTCCTCTGGAGACACAAAAAGGTCGTATTCGGGTTGATAGAAATCACATGGGGAGCATTTCCTTAGATCTTGTGCCGATTATCATGTGGTACGGGGTGTTTCGACATCGATCGAGAAAAGGGACGTTGGTGGCGTAGAAGAGGGTCTTGGGTGCAACAATTGTACCGTACGCGTGGAGGAGTCGTCGTGGAGTCGTTGAGGGACGTGACAGCGTGGCGGCGGGTCCAAATCTGGCAGCCTCTTGATGCTAAATAGGTGGGACTGCTGCTTTCGTCTTTAGCCCTCAAGTACTAATCAATAAATCTGCACAACCGAGGCAGTTCGTCCCAAATGGGACAGCTAAAGACGGTAGATGGACGGGATGATGGCTAGCTATGTGGTGTGCGAGAGAATCTACTCAGAAGTGGAACGTCGAGTTGAAACGCTCGAGAGACGGAGACATTTCCAGCGTGGCTTGTGGTCCGGTCGAAGTCACCAACTCCCGCAAGCGCCTTCGGCGCCTGTTTCTGCTGTTGTTTCGACCTTTCAAAATCTGTACCCCAGGTATTTCACCTAGGCAAGCTGGAAAAGCGGCGTATGGCATGTGGTATGCAGCACGAAGGTGTTTTTAGTATTCAGCTCGTTTTTCTCTCACTATTCAGAGTCTTATTCTGGACCCGGCGACCGTTTGCGGCTCGATCGGACATGATCGTTGGTCGACCGCCCTTTACGATGCACTGCATCGCACCAACATGCTGGCTGTGGTTCGTTTTCATGTCCTCCAAACGAGGCATTCGTGGACGAACGCCTAAGAGGTGAAGTCGTTGCAGATGTGGATTCAAGTCGTCATGAAAGTTGGGAGGAAAACTGGAGCCGATCGTCGATCCTTGGATGCTGATCTTCACCCGAGTCGGAAGCTTTAGGGCCCGCCTTAGGGCCTAGTCGGTAGAGTTCCGACTTCCGAGGGCGCGTAGTGAGCCGCATCCTCGCTAAAGCTGCTATGCGGCTTGTTCCTGCGCCTGTTTAGAAGCTAAAACCTACATCATCCCGATCGAAATCGCTAAATCACGCAAGAATCCATCCTAAAAGACCTAAACCCAACCTGCAAGAGCCCCAATTATCGCAGGCCCGTTCTCCCTTCGCTTCTAAAAACTAGTTCCATTCTAAACCGTCCATACTTCTCTCCTCTCCTTCGTCGCAAACACTCCGTCACACCCACCCCCGCTTGCATCAGGCCAAGGACTTCAACCGTTCAAGCCTCAAGGAGGCCATTTCAAAGGTCGGGTTTTGGAGTTGTTGACTAGTGCGAGTTTTGGGGAGCTGGGGGAGGTTGTTTTGAGGAAGAGTAAATTGTTTGGGTATGGGTGAAAGGGTTGAGGAGAACGGCGAGGCTCCGGCTTCGGTAGTAGCAGACACTCTTTATCTGATATTGGAGAAGAGCCTCGTAGAGCGTAATGATTGTCCCCTCCAACTTCTCAATGACTTCTTCGAAAGATTTGTCCCCAAATATAATGTTGTTATTATCCAGGAGATGTTCGGTCAGGGCGCAATACCAGTCCATTCTCGAAATAACGTGAGCTATACCGCTAAGATTCGATCTTGTTGCCTTTCCGGGATTCGAAAGGATCTAGACAGGTATTAGTAACGCGAAGACCAGATAAACGAAATGTAAAGGATGATATCTCACTTGTAACCCAAGACAAACACCAGCCCATGGAAGCGCAGCCTGCGGTATGTTCCCGATCGCCACGCTAATCATGTCCTTGGCTTTGTCAATGTATTCGATGACATTGTCTACCCCCTCCGCGATCTTCGACGTCGTGTCAATATTCTTCTGGCCTTTTTTTACTAGATCCTGTAAGTACGTTTGTCGCCTAATCGGGTCTTTTAGATCGGCTGAAATATCGTCAAGAGCGGAGGGGTCAGAAGCTTTCTCGTCTTTGAGAACTTTCGTGAGGATCTTCACATAAGAACGAACAAGTTTTGCTGTATTGTCGTCTTTCTCAAGGCTGTCATAAGCGGCATTCCAGAGTCTCTGGGATGTGGAAATAGCTTGGGTCTGTTGCACCGCAAATTCTGTCGCTGGCAGAGGCTCTTTGGCCCGTGGATGGTCCCCGGCAGGACCCGCCTGGGCATTAGTGACGGGTACAACTGAAGGTGGAACTTGAGCGTGTGCAACATGGCTTGAAGAAGCTTTCAAAGTCTCTTGCGCAGCGGATGCTGGGAGGAGAGGATTTTTGGCTCCTGCGTCTGGGCTGGCGCGAGTGCCTTGAGCATTAATAATAACAGGCGGGTTTGGAGGACCTTGTGGCTTGGTAACGCTGCTGAAAGCGACTTTCGTATTGTCTTCATCAAGGGAAGCAGTAACGCTCGGGTTTTGAGGCCGAGACAGTTCGGGAGCCATCAAAGTTTCCGCTTCGCACGTAGGGGTCTCCGACGCTACGGGCGGGGTAGTGGGGCCGTCTGGTGGATGCCGATCGTTCTGCACCTCCAGATTCCCTACTCTCTTGGACCTGAGGCTCTTGAAAAGTTTCCGCGGCGAGAAATTGGCAGGCATGGCTTCGACGCAGATTGGTGAGACCGATAGGGATTGCGATGAGGTGGTTGATGGTTATGCGATGTCGACGCGCCGAGTTTCTCGAGGGCTGAACTGCATGCCAGCTGGCCAGCATCTGTGGCGGCCAATTGAGTCGAGTAGAGGTCGTAGCACAGCCATTGCTGGAATAGCTGGAGATACCTCTGAAAATACGAGAACCTTGTGCCTCCAAGTGAGGCAACACTGTAGTGACTATATAGTCCTCCAGCGTTATATCTGCTCCATCACGTGAGAGAATTGAACTTCTGCCTGAGGATTGCATTGGCCTCTGTAGAACATTCTAGCCATCTAGCTCTGAATTGTATCCTCCACCGTTGTATTTCTCCCAGATCCCAGTTCTACTCACAGTGCTGTCGTACTACAATATTGACTCTGGCCCTCAGATATTACCGTAAACCAATCGAATCTGGGCCCTCTTTAGCAATACATTGGGTCTTGATAACTTGGTATCTACCTCATCCTGCGGCTCTGTCTCCTCTCCGGTATGTCCACACCCCCCCCCCGTTCTGATGTTGAAAATCGTTGTCCTCGACCACTGTGCGCCCTTCCACCTTATTTTCTGCGTCGCGAAATTCCCTCTCTCTGTCAGAAGAGAGTTGTTCTGTCGGAGTAGGATGGACGCCTCCTTTTCTTGGTGCGCCGTCTCGATTTCTTTCCCATGCTTCGCTCCCCCAATGCTGGTTGTCTTATCCGTTGGAATCTCTCCGCTTTATCCAAAAACTCAGCAAGCTTTGTATATGTGATGGTAATGCCTGGTAGCCCCTTCACTTTGGAGAGTTGCTACCTCAGACGTAGCGAAGCAGTCGAGGAGAAGATGCAGTGTCTTGGTGGTATTGGTGGCAGATCCATCTGATGATCGGAAAAGCTACAGATGTTAGTCCGGTTTCAACGCACGGATTCAGTACGTACATCTTTCTTTCAAATAGTGCGGCTGCCACATCGATATTCGGGCTTCTTTGTTGCCGTACCCCAACTCGAACCCCACAACTGCCTTGATATTCGCGTTTGAGTATTGGATGTAAGTCCATGCCGCCTTGCCTAGCTCTCTGCCATCTTGTGACCACGCTATCTCATACATCACCCCGGGATACTCGGCTTCCTCATGTTGAAACTGCTCATCCGGCTGTCGTTGAATGTAGGGTTGGTCTATTTCGATGTCGTCGTCCGAGTCGAACTCTCGTAGCTGTATGCTTCCGGACCTCACGCTGGATATCCGTGCTGCAAATCTGGCAGCTTCGTCACTGCCGCTTGCGATGCGGTCCAGTTGAGCTTTGGTCTCCTGCGACACCTGTTCTGAGAAGCTTTTGTGGGTTGCTGTCGGCGTACGTGGTGCGTATAAAACCTTCTCCAGAGGATCGTATTCCAATCTGGTCTGGTCAGGTTGAGTTTCTCCTGCTGGGAGGGCAATCCTCATGGTGACATACCTGAGTTTGTCGTCCACGAAACTTTTCAGTCCAGGAAGCCCTTCTAGCCTCGCCAAAATATTCTTATATTCCAATGGTGTCACCTTCAATTGTCGCGACTGACCCGTTAGTTTATGGCGCTGGCGGTTGATCAAGTCCAGCACCGTACAGACTGGGGACTGAGGATTGGATGTTGACTGACATTCATCGGTTGCTGGAGGTGTCAAAGGTAATATGATCTGCCTTTCCGGTGGTGTCCCATCCGCAGGTGCAGAGACAGTAGGCGTCGAAGCTGAGAATCTCTTCTTATCATTCATTGCTCGGGCCGGTCATGAGCTTCGTTGTTGTGTTGCGTTGCATTACTGATGCGGGAACCAGTCGGTTTATCGAATAGACGCAGTCTCTGCAGCAACCTGGTCGCTTACAAAGCATTATCACGTGAGTCGAGCGCCAGTCACAGGCCCTGCAAATACTTATGTAAGCGAAGTTACGTCGGAATTAACGTACTTGATAAGTAAGCGGTCCATACAAGTGAGCGGTCCACGCCCCACCAAAACCACCAATTTTTCCCACTTCAACCGGTCATGTCTCAACTAACTAGTGCCCAATCACTTTCTAAAGAAGGCCGAATGGCCCTTGCAATTAATTCGTATAAATCGGGCTATTTTACAAGTAAGCGCGAGGCCGCAGCTTCGTACGAGGTCTCTCATACAACTTTACGGGCCGACTCGAAGGACGCGTCTCACGATAAGAAATACGGTCCGCAAACCTTAAACTAACAGATACGGAAGAGTTAACGCTTGTCGATTGGATATTATCTATGGACGAACGAGGCTTACCGGTCCGTATAACTTTAATTCGAGATATGGCGAACCTACTCCTTCAAAAACGGACTGGTACGGACGCGTCTTCTACGCGTCAAGTTGGTATTCAATGGCTATATAACTTCGTACGACGCCACGATACTTTACGGACCCGATACAACCGGAAATACGATTATAAACGTGCCTTATGCGAAGATCCTATAGTTATTCGAGACTGGTTCTGTCGGTCCCATCGTACAGACGGCTATACAGGGGTGAAAGGGCTGGAACACGTGCTGTACGGGCACGTGCCTCCGTGGCTGACTCGCGCCCCCGGCCTTCTCATCTCTTCTTTGCGGGTCCCTGACGCGTACGGGCCTTCCAGCCCTATACCTATTCTAGCTCTCTTTGCGGGCCGTTTCCCCCTTTATATCCCGGGTATATAGTACAGCTCTCTTCCCTTACGGAGAGAGAGCAGACACAATCAAGAGAATACACCCGCATCCGTACAAAGGCCTTATCCCATGCGATACCCTGTTGTATGTCTGCTACGTATTACAAGCTTTGAGTACTCAGACCCCGGTTTGCCAACAGGTTCCGACTCGTACGAAACACAATTATAAAATATGGAATCCAGGACGTGGATATCTATAACTTTAATGAAACAGGCTTTTAAATGGGTGTTATTTCGACTGTAAAGGTTATTACAGCTTCTGAACGAACTTTACGGCCTATGATAATCCAACCTGGGAACCGCGAATAGGTTACAGCTATTAAGTATATCAATTCGTACGGCTGGTCGCTTCCTCCGATGATTATACTTAAAGGCAAGATCCATATCTCTTCTTAGTATACCGACTCACTACCATCCAATTGGACAATTGCAGTTAGTGAGAATGGTTGGACGACTGATTAATTAGGCCTTACTTGGCTTACGGACGTGTTTGAGAAGTACATAAAAGATTATACGGACGGAGTATATCGACTTCTTATTTTTGACGGATATGGAAGCCACGGTACGCCCGAATTCGACCTGTTTTATAAAGACCACAATATTATTACTCTTTGCATGCCTCCACACTCGTCGCACCTACTTTAACCTCTTAATATTAGTTGTTTTGCAGTTTTGAAACGCTTATACGGACGGCAGATTAAAGATCTTATGCGAGTCGGGGTTAACCATATTAATAAGTCTGACTTTCTTCCAGCTTATTATATGGCCCGTATAGAGTCTTTAACCTCAAATATAATCCGTAGCGGGTTCGGAGCTACTGGATTGGTCCCGTACGATCCAGAACGTGTCCTCTTAAAGCTCAACACTCAATTACGAACACCTACCCCTCCTCCTCCTCTTATAACCGAGCAAGCACCTTAGGTCCCAGAGACGCCATATAATATATAAGAGTTGGAGTTTCAAGCGAAGGCAATTGGAGACTTTATACGGCGTCGTACGGCTGGATCTTCTAGCCCTACGGACCATGCAATTCAATAATTAGTTAAAGGTTGTTAAATGGCTATGCACTCTGCGGTTCTCCTTACGGACGAAAATAAGAAGCTACGTGTCACGGACTGAAAGCTTGTTCAAGTTGACAGTAATTCTTTATACAAGAAGAATAAACTAAGGGACGAAAGCTTTTCCCCTGAACGCTAAATCCGTACAACATACCCGTCAGCACTAGTTAATCGAGGTCACGTGCTCGCCACGTGACCAAGACCCAAGCCATGGTCCAAACCATTACACCAACATCTCTTTGTCACCCTCGAGGTTCATCTTGCTCTTCTCCAGCGCCTCAATATATCTCTTCGCCAAGGCTAACACTGCTCCCTTGCTAACCGCCTTCCTCAGGACTTCCATTTACATCAGCCGCTATGACATCGTTCGGGATTGCAGAAAGAAGTGCCCCAAATTGGCGGTTCAGTCGCGTGCGGTATTGCTTTTCGACAAGGTTGTGCGACGCTCTATTGCTGCCCTTTGGTGGATTGCTGTTTGTGTAAGAGAAAGTTGTTTGGTTCATCGAATGGGACGGAGGTTGGGTGCTGCGGAGTCGCTGGGGTGTACGCGGCCATTGAATCGATGTCGATGCGCTGCGGTGACCTCTGTCTAATGTTTTGGTCCTATTGAAATTCGTTTGTGCGTCCGTTTTGGCAGACTTCGAGTTTCTGGGGGATCTGCGAGGCTCTTTGTAAGTTCCTGAGGCGACCGTGTCCTGAGACGTTACGCCCAGAGCGGTCGCAGTTAGAATTTGGCCTCTGATGGGAGCGTGAGACGGTTCCAATAGAGTGTCGTTGCCTTCTTTAACGTTCACGGCACGCTCGGTTCGAATTTCGAGGAGCGGGTTATGTTGGTGCGGAGGACTCTGAGGGTCGGCTTCTGGCAAACAGTTAGTGTCCCTGGTAAGTGGACGAGCGTCGGATGGGAACCGTAGAATAGTACCTCCGATTGTATCGACAGCAGAACTGCTGAGCGCGTTCACCTCTAGTGCGGCGGTAGTGTCGTCTTTGAAATAGTTCTGGAAGTCGTCTGTTGGAGAGCCTGCTATAAAGGATGGAGTTGTGATTGACGACGCCCTGCACGGAGCACTCGACTGGCTCGAAGCGTCAGAGAGAGATGATAGCCATTCCGTAGTCTGATAGGCCTTCGGGTCGATGTACGACACGCAGGAACTCTGTGGGATGAAGTCAGCGATGTGAGCTGCAAAAAGTGTTGTAAGGGAACGAAAGTGAGATGTTTCCAGACTCAGTATTGCCTGGGGGATGGCTGGTCACATGGTTGCTGATTTGCTCGTATGGGTTGGAAAGTTCGAAGGCATCCTTTGTGAAGGTCAAGACTGGAGAAGGGCAGGTGTGGTCGATGATACGTACCTTGTCGGCGACCTGACCGAACTGGGTCGGCGCACAATATTCACAGATTTCGTTGTCGTTGCAGTTGAAATCGCCGCTGTTATGTGCGAAGGGTGGTGAAATCTGGTGATCCTCGACGAAAGATGTTGAAGATCTTCCAGCAGAGAGGATAGATGCATGATCAGCGAAATCGGGGTGCATCCATTGAGCAACGGGGGGTTCGATTGGTGTGTCAGCAAATTTCTGGACGTCCATACTCAAGTATGTCCGCTAAGATTATGCAATTTCGATTCTGCAATCAAGCCAAGGCTAAACGGAGGGTTGGGGAGAGACAGCTCTAAAATATTTTCGGCGTGATACCCATCGTGCGCAACTTGGTGCAAAGTGTGCAAGGGGTAATATAGCCTATCAAATGGCTTTGAATCTTCCAGAATCTTCCTTTCTCTCATCGAGTATTAATGCAATCAACTGCGGAGGTTTGTCCGATTCAATCTCCCCGCTTCTGGTCTGTGCGCACGCCCCACCATGATGCACTGAAAGGAGGGTTGTTGGGATAAATACGAAGTAAGTCCCACCCTGTCGGCGTGCTTCTAGTGCCTTCTAGTACTGTACTCCCCTCGGCGAAACGGAGGTTAATAGGGTTCCAGCACATTCGATGCTAGCAAAGGTTTTTGACCAATAGAGTTCCAGGATCAGGTGATATATTACCTGGTTGAGTAAAGCTCAAGTGTGAAGAATTAACCTTTGTTAGGCCTGATACACGAAGTACGTACCTTGGTCCTGGGATCCCGGAGGTTCCTCCGGTCGTCAGAAATCTGGGTGGCGATCAACGACAAGGGAGTCACGCACTAACCAATTAAATAATAATTAAGAAAAATCGAAGGGCCTAGAAACTGTATCACTTTCCGTACAACTGTTAATTCTTCGGCTTGAGCCGACATCACAACCCAAAAAATAAAAGAGATATTAAGAAACCGAACGAACTATTTGTTTTGCCCTCAGCTCCTCCTTGATACAATCGACCCATCGCCCTTTTTGTAGGAGCAAGGTATAGTTGAAAGCGCACATCGAGATGGTACAGTTTATAAACAGTCGCATCGGCTTCTTCGATGCTGGTACTTCGGATCCCGGCTCGCTGTCACTGTGGTTTCCGTTTAATCTTCCTGGTACGCCCGATTTGGATAGGACACCACGCGCACGGGACCGAGCCAATGAGACAACTTCGCCGAGCACCTATACAATGCATCGTACTTGGAGCGGAGGGCTCCTATTTACGCTTCACAATGCTCACTTGTAAGTATCATGCGATTTGCAATTCGAACCATACTTATACATTGTTCCAATTTTCTTTGGGTTTGTATCTCTAGGAAAGACTTTACTAACTTTTGGCAAGATCCACACTAAAACCTTACAACTACCTTTCCGGCAGCGATAATATGGCTATATCTCAAACTAGTCAAAATCTATCAATAATTGAGAAGAGGATGCCAGAGAGATTGAAGAGAAAGCCATGCAGGGAGCAGAATGGAGTCAACATCTGAATTAGCGAAAGAAGCTGCAGCCTAGCCAAAAATGAAAGCCGAGATATATCCAGGGATCTCTGCCCAGGTTTGCAGGGGCCGGAAATGGAGCAGCGTTCAGGTCCTGTCCATTTACGACCCCTGTTTCCAAACATTTCAACTGAAGATTTGTGCTCGAGTCAATAGGTAGCATCATGCATCCTCGTTCGGTATCTTAATTACTCAATGTGTTCTAGTCCATAGTATGAGCAAACAATCCGATTGAAACTTTCTAAATCTATGTCTACGCAGGACGAATGAGCTGTTCAAAATTTCAAAATTGCATTCTGGTCTATAAACTGACTCCTCAAAACACATCTGCGCCAAAGTAGTACTATAAGGAAATGTACGAGTTCACTGCCACGGCTCCTCCCGCATCCCAGCCAGGCGCTGAAATAGACCAAGCTCCAATGTTGGCGGCCCGTCAAAAATGGCTCCTCATAGCAGAATTGGGCCGGACAAGTTCTTCAAAGCCACACATCTTCATCCAGCCTATTAAAAGCAGGCTTGGGTTGGGTTTAGTTGTGGCTAAAATCAGCCGCTGACCACCTTTAACCATCCACCAGAGGGCCCAAAATAAGCCCCAAAT
>JAAMPI010000073.1:0-73645 GCA_013054445.1 Cudoniella acicularis | reverse complement strand
GATTGGTTGCTTGCCATGGGTTTTAGGTTCGTGAGTTAAGGGGATAGGCGAAGCTCATAAAATCCTCCGCGGGGTTTGGCACGTTTGGGAGTTTTGGGATATCCAGGGCGTGTTAACTGTAGAAATTGAGTCCCTGTAATATAGAAGCAAAGCATGACATTTTGAAACTTCTCTATCGCGTTGAATAGTACTTTCCAAATTGCCAGTGCTGCTTCCCGTGCGTTTGTTATTCTCTTAGATATGCTTTCACTATTGCCTTGAGGATTATTAATCGTACCGTTGAAAAATGTTCTAAAATGATCTTGTTCTCTCCTATCCCGACAACCGTTCGCGGCCCACTTCATGGCGAACAACACTTCAAATCAATAAAATAACAGCTTACTTTAACGAGGTATAACTTACAAAATAAATAACAGAAATCAAATGCTTTCAATTCTGTTATTGCTAATAGTATATTATAGAAAAATGGTGTTATCTATCTTTTGAAGTGATGTAGTTTGGTTACTCGGTCGCATAGACATGTAAATAATATACCGAAGAGTCGAAAGGATGGATACTTTATCTTGATATGAGATGAATACACTCTGTTGAAATTATTCTTGTATGATATCAGGTTGTGTATTATTAATCCCTTAAACCCCTCTCCCCATGCCTCTCAAAATTTAAACTTGGCTATTAGACTCTATTTTCTTAGTACAGACTCCATAATATCATCTCCTTCGAAACTCCAACTTCTTTTCGAAAGTGCCAGCTTCATGCCGTTCTACTGTGTTTCGAAATTTACTTGCAAAATCTCAGATCCCCCCTTTTATGGGATATCAAATCATTTACCCTCTATTCTACGATCTAAAAAAATTAATCACCATTCTTTAACCTTTAAGTTTTATGATTTAAGTGTTACCTAGCCTTCAATTTTATTCGTCAGATCTCAACCCATTCGCTTCTCTTCCAACTATCCACCTCACAACTTGAACAAGTAATACCATTTGGTAAGGTAGTAGAGCCTATTATCAGTCGACTAAAGAACCCTATGTTACTTGCCCATCAGCGGCTTATCATATAACTGGAGATTACCATGCATACCATTTTCCTACTGCGAAAGGAAATTCTAGATTTAAAAGAGCAGTACCTTCAATTTTCTAGCTCTGCGGCAAATAAAACAGGAATCTCTGAACACATTTTGCTGCTCTTTCTATTAAACATAATTTCTAAATTTTATTGCTTAACCAGTGAGTAGACAGTATGCAGAGTGCTTGTCCAAAAAGACAAGCGGACTTGGCAAGAGCGGGCGGTAATTCTTCAAGAAAGGGCTCTTTGGCATTTGATACCTTCTCATCGGATCTCAGTCTTCTATTCACCTTCTTCTCATTGAACATTCGCATCTTCTTACCTTCTCCTTTTACTGCGTCTCAACTACAATTTATAAAACGGCCCTTCCTAATCTGGAACTCTTCAAAGCTTTCCTGCCAAGCCTCAATGTCAAATTCTGGTCGCTCAACCGGATAGGTCGCTAGGCCACTGAGAGTCTCCCCAAAGGTTATACCTTTCTACGACGTAAGTGTGAGAGGGCGAATTTCCTTCAACTCAAGCCATCTGACACCCGACTTCTACGTTTTGAGTCTCAGCCCGATATTCACCTTCTTCTCGTCGAATCTTCTGCTACTCTTCAACAACCTCTTCCCATCGGATCATCGCTTCCTACGGCTCTTGAGCTACACTTACGCAACACAGCCCTCTTTCCCCTCAATTCCCACTCCTCTCGTCAACTCTTACACTACCTCAACCTCTTCCTACAAACCACCTATCTACTCTTTACCTTCTTCTCATCCATTCTCCGTTTAAGCTTTAACCACCTCGTGTCCAATATTGAAGCATTCACTGCTCCTTGATAACCTCTACATCACCTCACTCCCTTTACCTTCAACTTCTTGTCGAATGACCAAGCACATCAATTTCTTCTCATCGAATCTACAAGTATCCATTGATCTTGTACTTCCCACATAACCTACCCCTCTTCACCTCCAACTCCTCTCATTGATACTTAGTCTACCTTTAACTCCTTCCAGTCGAATGATCAAGTGCACCAACTTCTTGAAATTCATGACTTGAGCTTCTTCTCATCGAAAGTTCTCGAGTTCATTGCTCTTCCATCATTCACACAAGCAACCTACCACTCCCCATTCTCAACTCCGAAACTTGAATTTAATTTTAGCCTCAAAGCCTCAATCTCTTCTTATCAAAACTAGGCATGAAATTCAACCTCTTCTTGTCCAACCCAGCTCGTCTATTCACCTTCCCATCGAATACTCAAGAATAGCAATCTCTTCTCATCTTGACCTTTCATTTCCAACTCTCAACCACTCAGCTTTAAAAATCATACCATTAGAGATCTTGCAGACTCCTCATCGCCTCAATAGCTCAGCTTTACTTCACCATACCAAAGAGCTGTTCCTTGCTCCAAATCATTTCAACCACTCTTTTGAACATCAACATCCAAGATGTTCACACCCTCCCCCTTCATCTTCTCGCTCTTCCTCACCACCACCTTCACCCTCCCCTGAACGCCGACCCCAACGCGACAAAAACCCCGAACCCAAAACTCCGTAAGCATCCCTCCCCCTCCCATCCCCCCCTTTCCACACACAGACGCCTCGCTAACCACCTCCGCCCAACCACAGATGGATCCACGCCGGTCTAATCCATGACGTTCACCACATCCCCCGGGAAGTCTTCTTCTCTTTCACTGCCAAGCGCACTTCGGGACCCTTCAAAGGCAAACGCTATCTCCGATGGGCCAACGACGCCACTGGCACGCCTTTTGGCAATAAACGCGTTGGTCAAATCTGGCGGAATATGATAACTTGGGACAAGCACCATGAGCGCCATTGGGCCGAGTATCTTGATAACTATGGGACATGGGTGAGGAAGTGTGCTACCGTGGGACGGAAGGCCCAGAGAGACTACCTGTTGCGGATTTGGTTGGGTGAGTGCTTAACTTGTTTTCTTTATGTCCTTACCTTCTAGTCCCTTTTCCAAGTGAAGTATGGCTCGGAGAAAATTTCACTTCGTCCTTTCGGTACTCTTCTCCTTGAAAAAGCACACTGCTAACTTGTCAAAGATCCCAATTTCGTAGATCCGTATCCTAGAGGAAAAGCAACAGTCATCGGTCCCCCCTTAAACGTAATCCACGCCCCCGACGCCTTACAAGCCGTGCCTCACAGAGCACACAGTCCAGACCCCAATGGCCAATGCTACCCCAACACTCGGATCCTAATGAGTACCTGCGGCATCTCCACCACAGCATGGAAGGATGCCGGCGATACTCCCTTAGAAGTTATCGAGTTGTTCATGAGGGGACGGATGTTTAATAGGGACATGGCGTATGAGGATGGATATGAGAAGCAGCTTTTGATGCAGATTGAGTCTGCTTGGTTTGAGGTTGGTTGGAGGGTTGATGCTAGGGCGATGAGGGATGCGATGCATGCGATTAGGGATGGGGTTGTGAGGAATGTTTTTGCGACTGATGAGTGGGTTTCACATCCTCCGCTTAAGATTGATCAGCACAAAGGCGATCAGGTGGAGAGAATGCTGGATAGGATTCGACGAGATTTGGATGACGATGATTCGGGTGATGATGGCTTTGGAGGCGGTGGTGGAGGAGGAGATGACGACAACGATGATGATGATAATGATAACGGAGGAGGAGACGGAAATCGAGGTCGAAGGGGTTACAGAGGATGGAATTTTGGCAACTTCGGAAATAGGGACGACGACAATGATAACGATATGGGTAACAGCGACGATGAAGACAATGATAATAATGATGGAGATTCCGGTGCCAATCCACTGTTTGTCAGTCCAGCCCGGCGTCGCAGAGCCACCACAAGCAGTGGTTCATCCAGCAAGCAAAAGTCCAAGGACAAGAAAAGGAAGGAGGATAAGGGCAAGAGGAAGAAGACTAAGAACAATAAGAAGTCAAAGAAGTCAAAGGGCAAGAAAGAAAAGAAATCAGCGCGGAGTAAGAAGGGAAAGGAGAAAGTAGTGGTAAGTTGCCATTTTCGACACCCTTTGATAAAAGGGCGGAGCTAACCTGATGATTTTAAAGAACCTCGTCTCAGATGATGAGGAAGATGACGATGATTCCTGGGCCAATTACCCCGAGTCGGTTCCCGATATCGACCTAGATATCGATTTTGATAACGATGATGATTTAGGCAAGGGAAGCGGAACCCAAGATGAGGATAGTCACCAGGCTGCTGAAGTTGTGAGTCTCCCCAGCTTTGGGTACTCTCACAAATAAATATCTGGAGAAAAAATGAAATGCTGATCTCAACAACGCTTGTCAGGTTGATCTTGTCGAAAATGACGAAGAAAGCGTGAACGAGGACTTGACTAACAGGCTCGTTAGCCAACATCAGAACGCAACCAGCCCGGATCCGCAGCGAGTCATCAGACCGCGCCTTGTAAGTGGATGGTTCATTTATCAAAATTTCCTTCTCTCTTTGAAACGAAACTGAATCAATGTGCCACAGTTAGGACGAGATGACACACCCTCGTCAGCTGACCCCTCAAACTATCAAGACTTGACAGGCGTAAGTTCCTTTGTACAACACCCCCTTTCCAGAGTAGCACTAGCTGACCGCTTCTAGAACGACGCCGATGAAGATGACCAAGCGAGCTCCCATCCAAATCGCGAAGAGCTTCGTAAGCTGCGAGAGCAATACATGCGCAAGAATGAAGAGGCTTCTCCTCCCAAGAAGGCTCAAACCGAAGCATCTTCTAGCCGTCCAAAACCGTTAACAAGAACTACGCCTACTATTGGCAGATTATTCTCGCATTATAATAAGGTGCAGACAGAAGCACAGGCTTCAGAGGGAAATTCATCCCCTTCTTCCACCAATTCAGGTCCCCGAGGCGGAGAGCAGAGAACTTCAGCACCTGCAGAGTCCTCAAACGCTGCAACTGGCAGCCTCATTTCTAATAGACCTCCCCAGCAGGCAGCTACATCTCCTGGAGAAACAAGACCTGCACCAGCGCCCGTTGGCTCAAACCCAGCAGAGGACCTTCTCCCACTTCGGAGCGCAAGTGATGTCACAGCATGGTGGCTCTCACGAAGAGCCGCTCCAAATGCCACCCCCCCTCAACCCTCGAGTTTAGAAGCAGGTTCATCGCCACCAAAGCGACCTAGGCTAGAAGCAGTAAGCACTTGCCCCTTTCCTCGCCACTAAAACACTAACGATCTTAGTTCCAGGAAAACGAGGATCTAGACAACAGCGAAGACAGCCCTAAGAAGCTTAAAACCGAGGACACTAGCAACGTAATTGTCAAGGATGAAGGAGAACTGATCTGGATCCTAGATGACGATGTAAGTGAAGACATCGTTTCCAACACAAAAATAAAAGAAAGCTAATGATACAAAATCTAGGACGAGGAGCCAGCCCAGATAGTCAAGGGCGTCGGTACAGGTGAGGATCCCTTTGAGATCGACTAATCTCCATGGAGAATATCTCGCAATTGTATCCCTCTTGGTGCCTCTTCATAGATACAACGCGGGAGCAAGCGTTTCGGACCATCACACACACGATTTTCAGCGCGCCATTACTTGATAGCTTCTTTCCGGGCTTTCGGCACACAACAACATTTATCTCCAAATCTCGGCCTAGACTGGGCACAAAATATCCAAAAGAAATACACTACTGTAAAATACTCAAGATCTGCAAACACAAAATAGCAACATCAAATCTCCAGCAAAATCTCAAGGGAGCATCAACAAACAAGAATCAATACATACCCCACCCCACACAAATTCGTATTTGCAACCACATATACACATCACCCACTTATTTACTTACTGTACAATACATAACCACCTACTTTGCAAGCATTTATTCACATTCCACCACACAGCCCTCGCTTCCTTCCACATTCAAACTCAACCTTCTGCCCTTTACTCACGGAAAGACGCCTCGAATTTGAGAGATGAAAATGGGATTAAAGTAGGGATGAACACTTGGGATTTCGGACAAGGATTCAAAATGATCACTTTATCATGGAAAGCTATTCAATGAGGAATTGCCTCTTTAGTAGCTCACAATTGAAAACAAATTATGATGATAATGAAAGTTGGTTATGTAAAGAGTGCAATTTATTTCTATTTGTGATGAATAGCCAGCAAACCCTGCCTTGCAGTCACCCACAGCGCTTTTACATAGAATAAGCATTATGATTTTGGTGAGAAATGCGTTCAAAGAACAGAAATTAGAAGCTTGAAGTTATCCTTTTGTGTCTTCTGCTTGCTTCCGTGTTCTTTTGAAATGGCAGTTGATTTAACAGCCTTAAGTGGGTAATACGATTTCCAGACATTGAGGTCTTAAAGATTGAAGGGATATGCTATCCAAAATATTATATTTCACAAAGGAAGTCACAACTCAAGAGACTTCTTGATGTACAGGTTCGAAGATATTTCTATTTGATGATAATACGCACGGGCTAGATAAGCCCAGTTCCTGGCTCCATTTTATGACATTCAATGCCAAACCAGCAATTGCTATATGTAAGGCTCTCCACCCTGATGCTATGAGCGACGCACACTGCTCAGAAAAAAGATAGGCACAAAGAACGCCATTCCTATGGTACAATATGGTGCCCTCCAAATGTAACTCCTTTTGATACAAAGCCTCCGTGCATCAATAATGGTATCAAACGCCAAGCCTTTTATTCCCATCCCATCTCGTCATCACTCTTCTCGACACTTCCTCTCTTCCCAGAGCTCTTCGGCTTGCCTCGGCCTCGAGGTACTGAGGATGAACGGGCACGTTTCTTTCGACCACCGGGAGTGCCAGAGCCCTTTCTCTTGCGCCCTCTACCATTGCCACTCAGTGGACCCGGAGTTCCATTTTCCTCATCATCGCTGGGTGTGCTCATCCTGGCTCTCTCTGCTTCATCGTCACCTTCTGCAGCGACTTTAAAATCATGATCAACACTCAGCAACTCAACGAATGCGCGGCATTGATTCATCATGCTTTCTTCCGAGTCTAGTGCAGCCATGGTAGACGAATTTACCTCCCAGAACTTATCGCCATTTACGAATGGAACTTTCACAGGCGGGCGGTTCAGGTCCTTAGGGGCACCTTTTCCTTTCGTTTCCTTTCGACTCGTCATGAGGCCATACAAGCGTCGCAAGAACGTACGAGCCTCCCAAAGGCTGGAAAGCATCATGGAGGAAGCCGTCAGAAGCCGTAGTCGAATTGGATCAACCTCTGGTTGAGCAGGTTGGGCTTGACCATTCTCGTCAACTTGCGAGGGTTGGTCGAGGCGAACTTGGAAAATTTCGGTCTCTATTGAATGAGCAATTCCAGTCCCTGTTGCAGCAACCACCTTTTCCATTGCTATAATTGCTGACAAGAGTTCATCTACTGTGACATACTCGAAGAAGGCCAAATTCTCAATGATGAACTGTGAAAACTCCAAATGTTGAGGAAGCTCGTTGACAATGTCGATCTTGGCTGGATCGAAATCTATACGAGAACAAAGTGTTTCGAAAAACTTCTTCCGGTTCTTGACTTTACTGATCTTCAGAACGTCAATCATCGAATGAAGCTTGGAGGTATATGGCTCAAGAGTTGCACCATGAGTGTTCTCAACCACATCACGTTGATAGACGTATGCAAGATGAACCGCACGCATGTATTCTTTTTCCAAAATGGTCTCATGCTTTTCATGGAGAGCCTTGTGTTCTCTGAACGCAATCTCGGCGATTCTAGCATTTTGAGAGGTTTCGAGAGCGATCAAAGTTGGCCCGCACTCCTTAGGATGGACAAGACCTTGTCGAGCGATGCTTGCAACAACTTCTGTTGCAAGAAGGGCTTGGTCATCCTGACTAGCTAGAGCAAGTCGAATGATGCTTGGTAAGAATCGCTGGGCAATCCCAATTGCAACACCATCACCTTGTCCACCACCCATCACACCCAACTTTGCGGTCGGATCATGAGCAGCACCGGGTAAGCCTTCGCTGCCAGCTTCCGAGCGCTTTTCCTCTAAGAGAAGAAAATCTTTGAAAGATCTCAGAATGATAGCCTCAAGAATGGAGTTCTTCTCGCTGAAAACTTCTAGAAACGAAGTATAGATATTTGCGGATGCAAAATTCTTTGGCCATGATTGGCAAACCATTCCAATGGCGTCCAGGGCTGATTTGCGGACCTCGAGAGGCTGTGAAGGCGATGCGAAAGGTGCAAAGAGATCGGTCATCAACTTCGACACAGAAGAGTCTTTCAAAGAGGGGAACTTGTCTTTGAAACTGGCTGCCTGCGGATCGAAGTCGCAATGTTTCCCGAGCGTGCCACTGATCATCAAAAGTCTGCCTACTTTTTTGATGAGTTCCGATTTGCTTGGATCGTTCAGATCGACATTCTTAATCTGCTGGATACCAAGCAAACTTGACATGACCAATTTTGTGAGATGCTGAAAGTCTTCTAAGACCCCACTAATAATCCATAAGCACGCAATCACATCATCTAGTATGGCCCTTCCCATTCGCCCAACAGTAAGCATGAGTTGCTTCCTTACAGTAGCAAGGAAATTGTTGTGAGCTTTGGACAAATGAGGCAAAACATGACGGAAGATCACAACCACAGACCAAAAGATTGCTAGGTCATCTCCAGTCCCGACATTTGAAATGTATGGTTGAAGAAGTTGAACCTGTTCTGGGGCGAACAATTTTGCATTCGACTTGGCGAAAATCATCAGGACCTGTAAAGCATCACGAGCTGACGGTGCGCCGCTGCCTTCCTCCGCAGAATTATCAATGATTGTTTCGAACATGGTCGCCACGAGAGCCTTGCAAACTTTGAAGTTTGCACCGGAAAATTTGGAATCGCTAGAGAGCATATTTTGCAGGACTTTGTCGAGCACAGTAGACACACCGCTTCCTCGTTGAACTGTCTTCACCATAAGAGCAACATGATCAGCCATAGCTAATTTAAATTGTGCCGAGTTTGTATCGGTCATGGACGACTGGTAGAAGGGAGACATCCAGACTTCTTCGATCGTTTGGCGAGCTAATTCTTGCACGCCTTCATCCAAGTCGGTGACTCTATGCAGAAGGGCATCAGCGATGGAGCTCCTGATCTCGGGCTTGGAATTCCGGAGGTAGATATCTTTGGACAGTTTCATGGCTCGCTTACGAACGCCAATGCCGCTATCGTTGACTCGCTGCAAGATTCCAGGGGTCAACTCCTCTTCAAGGGCAGGCCGTAAGCTGATGCATTTCCCTACAAGACTTAACGCCGAATCGCGAACCTGGACTGATAAGTCATTTGAACACCTTAATATCAGATGTTTAACGGCTGGTTCTCGATCGAGGATCGTGGGATCGGTGTCTAAGACCTGGTTGACGCTCTTCAAACTCTTGCTTCGCACCGTTGCTTGCTCACTTGTCATCGATCCCAACAAGATAGCAAGAACTCGACTGAATGATGCACAAAACTGCGAGTGTAATAGCGTCAACGAATATGCAAGCCGTGCATGCGGTGGACTGATTGCGTCAAAGCTATACTCTGTGGAAAGCCATCTCCTATCTGTAATCATCATTCGCAGTCGATAAGCAAGGCGGCCATATTCTCGTTCAACCTGCTGATGATCATCATCCTCATCACTGATGCTTTCATAAGTTGTGAAAATCTGGGACGCCCATTCAGCCATGAAAAAGCCAATCGCGCTGTGAAGTTGTGGATCTGTAGAGTATCGCTCATCAAGGTACTCCAAAGAGACTCGAAAGGGGCCACAGGGCCATGAAACCACCTCCGCTGAAGAAGCCCGTTTTTCTAGTGATGCATGAGCGAGCCTTGTGAGATATTGGGCTAGGCCGTTGCCATTTTCCATGGACGCTGCTGTTTTCCGAACATGGGAGCTCAGCTCCGAAATAGCCGCACCCATCAACCCTAGAAGATCAAGAGCCATATTCTTCGCTGGAGCTGGGGTCTTGTCACCTTCTGCCAGGAGTACCATCTTGAATAGGAAGAGGCGAAGGAGGAGTTCTGCTGAAGGCCAGTCTGTCGAGTTGAGACAAGTGATGAAATCCTCTACAAATAAATCGAGCAGATTTCGGTATGGAGCATCACCGGTTTTGGTGGATTTCATCGCTCTGTTGACAATAAACCCCACAACGTATGTGGCGTTCGATTTAGCAGTGTCTAACAGTGGCGAAACGACATCCCTTAGCTCTTGAATCGCTGTTACATGCTGTTGCTCAGCACGAGATTCGGACTTGATGGTGCATCGGTCATTAGAACCTTTATCTATTCGAGCATCTTCTCCATCATCGTCACCGTTCAATACGTCCAAAGCCTTTTTTCTGCGCTTGTCCTTTGCATCATCGGGTTTATTAGCGCTGGTTTGAATGAGGCGCATAATTAAGGCTGAGACGAGTTGAATACTTCCTCCTTCCGCGAGTTTGAATTGACGGGCACTCTGTCTGGTAACAGGAAGTTTCTCCAACGAGGTGAGAATTTCATCAAATATCCCTTGTCTTTGTTCAGGATTGCAGAGAAAGATCTGCGCAAGAGCATCCATTGCTACTACCCGTAAGCTGTCAAATTTCGCAACGCCAAGAACCGAGTCACGTTCGATAGGGGCATTCTCGACGAAAATTAGACGGGAGGTAGTGAATTCAAGGGTGTTTATGACAGTTTCGGAGAGCTCCACGTTTGCCACGAGGGATGCCAAAAGTGTCAAAACGCGACGACATTGCGTTAGAAGGTTAGAGATGGCCTTCTTCTGTGCGGAGAGAGCTTTGAATGTCGACGCAGAAGAGCCCGAGCTGCGCATTTCCACAATTGGAACTATACAGTTGTCCATAACGTTCTTGAAGAGATTCAAAGCTGCTTGGATCACATCTTCCGAATAGAGCTGTTTGTCTTCCCGGCCTCCTGACATCAAGCGTAAAGAAGTGCGGGCTGCTTTTAGTCCAAGTTCGGCAATTGCAATTTGATGAATCCATGCCTCCACTTCAGACTCCCCCATGGTATCATCGACTTTCACATCAACAACCTCGGCATCTTTGAGAGCTCCTTCTGAAAGTTTTTGGAGACGCAACAAATCATCCAGTGGCGCTTGTGTAAAGCGTCCCACTGAAATGATCTTCTGGATTAGGCTTTCCACCTTTGTCTGTGCAGCAGATGTCAAGCTGTAGCCGTCGCTGGTAACGAGAATGATATTGTTCATTATGGAAGTGTCTGGCTGAAGTTGATCCTCGACTTCAAAAATCTCTTGAAGAAATTCCCTCAGATTTCGAGCCGCTAGATCTCCTCTCTCACGATGATCAACACTCGTTGCTAGTTCATCCTCATCACCATTGATCTCGGATCGCTTTCTCTTTCTCGAGAGATGTTGAGGCGTATCCGGGGAATCTGGGACAACTCCGTAGTCCTCGGCTTTGAAGGTAGCTGGTAGGTCGGGAATGACGACAGCTAAACTCGGGTTTGATCCGGATGGAGGTTCAACTGAGGAAATTTGGTGAGCTGGTTGGCGAGGTGTCTGTGGCTTTGATTGTGATAGAGTAGACTGGGCTGGAAGTTGAACGATAATGGAGGAAGATTCCGCTGACGTCTCTCGCTGGCGAACTGGTTGTGGCGGTGTACGATTCTCTGTTTGAACGGTCCCTTGAGAATGTTGTCGATCCAAATTTGGTTGGTGTGTGTTCCTCACGTCGGAAATTATTGGGCAAACTTGGAATAGCCACTGCAATACTCGACCCAGGCTTGGCTAGGGAAGGTCGGGAAGGGGTAGCAATCTGAGGCCTAGATCGTTCTTTTGGAACCTGAACGGTAATAGATGAATTCTCGTTAAAAGCATTACAGTTTGAAACAGCATGCTGGTTGTGGTGTGGTTTCGATCTTGTTGGGGAGTTTTGTGCTTGGGGAATAGGTCTCTTGATAAGTGGTGGGGTAGGACGTTTTGGAGAAGGATAAGTGAATTCGATAGATGTCTCGTTGAGAACTTTCTGGGCAAATGGGGTTAAGGACATTTTTGATTGAACATTGAGATCGGGACCAGAGGATAATCTTGGGCCTGTCTTGAAGTTGCTGGATATAATTAGCTACCTCGTCGAAACGGAATGAGCGTCAACGTACTATTGAGTAAGTCCCTCGGGCTTGAGTAACTCTTTCAAATCATCCAAGGTCTGCTGCAATCTCCTCGATGTATTATTGGAATCAGCAGCCTCGCGATTCAGGCTGTCCAAAAATTGTCGGCTTTGATCGCGCTCAGCAGACGTAGAGAATAAGGAGACAGAAGATCGGAGGCCGACCGAAGGAAGGGGGACAATATCTAATAGTGAATATTAGGATTTGCCTGCAGAACCAAAGGTGTGGAGAGACCAACCAGAGTTGAATGGGATAATAGAGGTAATTGGGGTCAAGGGTAGAGCTTCATCCACGGTGAGCACTCTGGACCTCAATCGACCTGTCCCATTGGTTGTAGGAGCCCCGTTAGAACCATTCGGAGCTCCATGATGGATATTGTAGCCGTTCATTGCCATCTTGAAGGTTGAGGATGGAGGTTGAAGCGCGGTTGTCGATTTTCGAAGGCGACTATCGCGACTTGGAGAGGGTTGGATGATAGGAAAGCATGTTGCAAGACCAGTGAATGGTTCTGGTCGAGTTGAATGGGGTCGAGGGTCAAGAGATTATTGTTGGCGCATTCTGGAGTGGTTCTCTATGTCTGCAACCGGAACTGAACAACAGCCTCGCCTCTGACTAATCAATCAGTCAGCGCCGGTCAAGGCTCTTGTAAATTTTCGAGAGATCAACTCGAGCCTTGCGACTTTACATAACGGGTTCCGAAACTCAGCCATCAAAATGTCTGCTATTGGGTCCCTGGTATTCTGCACCGATTGCGGTAATCTGCTAGAGACTTCTACCGGAAACAAAAATACAGTTTTACTTTGCGATTGTTGCGGAGCAGAAAATAAAGGTACGAACTGCTTTGCGTATCGCGAGGATGATAACCTGATATCTACTAGACACTGCTTCCAAAACAATTACGACGACGACCAAAGGCTCCTCATTTCCCTCAGTACTACGACAAAAGCGGTCGGCAATTCAAACTGTGGAGCGAAGTGATATGGAAAATACAGTTAAAACTCAAGAAACCTGTCCAGAATGTGGTAGGAAGGAAGTTAGGTTTACTTCTGTTCAATTGAGAAGTGCAGATGAGGGAAGCACGATATTTTATACTTGCGACTGTGGCTATAAGTAAGAGATCTGATCGAACAATCAAACTCACACTAACATCTCCTCAGGTGGAATGAAAACAATTGAGCATAGGCGAGGAGTTTTCGAAATCAACAATATGGAGAATACAAAGGAATAATTTTTGTTGCCAAGTCGGAAGTCCAATCAATTGGGCTCAGCACAAGCGCATATACAAGTTACACAATGGCTATAGACGTTGCATAAATTGCTATTTGGGCCCAAGCACTTTGGTACCTAGCAGTCTAAAAAGGCCATATAGCTGGTCCAAATTGAACTACACGGCAGTAGTCTCTGGAATCAAAGCATACTCGACTTCGTCTCCCTTCTCGAACTCTGCCATATCTAATGCGACGATAACACTCTCCCGAACCACTTGCTCTTTATCATCCAAGAACTTCTTCAATACATCCTCGACACCATCCTCTTCCCCCAGGCTTCCCAAAGCTTCTGCAGCTTCGTGTCTGACCATACCAGCTTCATCCAAGTTACCAAGCACCGCAGTCAAGGCTGGAATCGATGCCGGATGTGATAATTGCCCGAAGACAAATGCGATTTCATGTCTGAAGAGCGCAGACGGATCTGCGAACCCCTTTGCAAGAGCTTGAACTGCGGGAACAGCTGTTGGAAGATCTGGTGGCGAGGCAAGGTCTCTGAGACCAAACATAGCTCGATATCGAAGGAATAAAGGTAGATTGGTATCGAGTAACTTTTTCTCAAGAGTTTCGATTGTTTCTGCTTCTTCCATGAGAGGGGCAGGTGGTGCGGGGTCGATAGATGCGAAATCACTGAAGAATTAGTCTGGTTTCATGAGCAATGCATGAATGAAATACCTCTGCCTCAACTTCTCATTTTTTCGCTCCTGAGAATTCTCCCACTCAATCCTAGCAACTGCAATCTCGCAGGTCTCCCTAACAACCTCCACCTCCTCCTTCGCGTCTCTCAGTTGTCGTAGAATATCCAGACTTCCAGTGTCACCAATGGCGCCCAGTGCCTCTGCTGCCTCGTGCCTGCACATAGCATCCTCATCTTTATCCTCCAAGACTGCTCGCAAAAATGGCACAGCTTCTAAATTCTTTGTTTGTCCCAGACAGTATGCGAGTTCATGTTTTAAAAGGGCGGAAGGAGATGTAAATGCAGCAGCAATTGCCTGGATGGCGGGGAGGGAAGATTGGCATGCAAGATGCTTGAGCGAGAAGAGAGCGCGAAATCGGCGTGCGAGGGGTTCGGATTCGGAAATTAAGGTTTTGCGGAGGGTCGCGATCGTAATGCCCTCCGTGGAAGGGGGAGATGTAGCTGAAGGTGCCATGATTGTTGTTCTATTCCTCGAAATAGTATATAGAAATTTGTGTTTTTGGTGGGGTGAGAAATGTAACGCGATCTAGAATCTGGACGGAGAACTTTATTCTATAGCGGGGTTTCTGAAGCACTTTGTGCGCGATGCATTAAAAGTATATTACGGCAACCTACATTAAGTGAATAGGTACGCCTCTTTCGATCTTATTAGGTCTCTAACTGATCCTTCTAGTAGTTAAAGTTAGTTCCAGGATAAGAGCCGAAGTTTTGAAACAAAGGAACCCATATAAGGTACAGTAATTAATAAAATTGAATAAGAAAATTTGTTTCAAATTCTTGGGTTTCACAGCCTATCAAAAAACGGTTCTATGGTGTAAGTTTAACCTTGTAAATGCATCAAACAACAGTCACTAATAATTCTTTAGGTAATGGTTAGCACGTCGGATTTTGATTCCGGAGATTTGGGTTCGATTCCCAGTAGAACCTCATAAAAGAGGATCTCCACCAGTGTAAATGTTTTTGGCGTTTTGGTTAAAAGTTCGTTTTTTTGTCGAGTGTTGCGCAGCTCGCTTACCTTGCCTAAACAGGATGAGATTCTGTTATCTTTTTATCCATTTTGTGTCTAGAAGTCCTGTGGTAGATTCTGGTTCTCGGCCCGGAAAGACTTTGTAGGAGCTCGCTTAACTTCCGAACCGCCCCCCTTTTTACCTTCCCTCAACTACTGGTATTGTATGTTAAACAAAGTTTCGAGTTCCAAAGAAAGGATTCTGGATTTTATCTGTGTGAGTTTTTACTTTTTTTCAAGGATCTAATTCATCTGCCGTTAATAAATAGAAGTACTACTTACGTCGTTTCCTCGTGATTCGTAAAATTCTTTTGGTGGATTCTAGCCGTTGACTTCAATCATATTATATTTTTTCAGTTCTGTGTGTAAATATTCCTAGAGTGTAGCAGTACATACGGATCCGACGGTACTTTTGAAACTTTTTAGGTGGTTTTGGAATAAGTTTCTAAGCGCAAATTCTCCACGAACTACAAACACCTCAAAATAGTATCTCTCTAAGTTAAGAACACGTGTTTTCTTGCTGGGAAAGTTTTTAATACAGCCTTCCTCTTGCAATCCTGCAGCCCACCTCTATGTGTACAGAAAGGGATGTTGAAAACTTCAACTACAAATTTTGAACAACAGGTTCCTAATCTTCGCCCCTCTCTTTACAACACTTTAATCCGCTGAGCTGATACCTAGGCATGACATTGTAAGGAACTGAGTGGGAGTTTCATCGAGTTCACAAGGTTGTATTGTTAGGTAGAAGATAGAGAGTCATTTAGGTTTCGAAGAAAAAAGTAGGCATTGGGCAATTACAGCAAGATTTATGGTACTACTTGGGAAGGTGATATCGATCGGAATGTGTGGTGACTGTTTTTTACGCAGCTGGAGGCTTGGGGAGCTAGGAATTTTAAGGTATAAACTCTCCCTCCTTGTGGCTTCGCGGACATGTTGTCGGTAAAAAATATTCTAATAAGCGCACCTGGATTGAGCAATTCCTGCTATTGCTAAATCTTTGAACTGTTATGAACGATCTCAGGATAGTGATATTGTTGATCGCAGTGCCAAAAAATGTTTCTGGGCGAAGGGGGGAGCACAACGCAACCGCGTTAAAGAAGGGTTTGTATTTAAAGGTAATCATTGATAGAATCTCGAAGAAGTTGGTATGTTTGAGGGAGAGTGACAGACTCCTAAAGTTTTGAGGGGATAGCAAGAAAAATCTTAGTACTTGAAAAGTAATAAAATGTAAACTCGTCCTTTCCAATACACATAAAAAATGCTGTGCTTCTAAATGGCTATGTCTCAATAACTCATTTGGTCGTTTTCCTCGCCAGATTTATTCGTACACTTTATTTAACACTTGAAGGTATTGGCACATATCCTTCAACGCCTCTAATGCTTGTGAACCACATAATATTCCTGCATAACCGGGCAAATCTAGCCACCCAGATCAACGCCAGTTTACAATTTTGTCCTACCCCGGCTCCTTATGCTGCGGCCTTCTTTGGCTTCTTTGTTCCGTATTTCGACCGACTCGTAACTCTGTTTCCAACACCACCCAAATCCATAGCTCCTCTGACCAAATGGTATCTCACACCAGGGCAATCTTGCGATCTTCCTCCTGCACATGCTGTCAGTCCCAGTCTCAAGGTAATTCCTCCGCGACCACTTACCCTCGAACCAGTACAACGGAATGCTGCTGCACATTGTGCCCCTCTCCAGGTATATAACACGTTACCACCCGCCCTGTACTTAATCTAACTCTCGCAGTTTTCCGCTGTCCCGAATTGGGCTTCTTGGGCGATGTGATTCCGACTTTCAAACAAACTCCCTTCAATTCCGGAGCGTTTACATCGCGCAGAGCGGGAGAGACGGCTTTACGCGCACGTTGGGATCCACGACATCCCTAGAATAGAATCAGCACAGAGCACAATATATGCCGGACAAAACGTGGAAAATCTGCCCAAGGCTACATACTTTTGCGACTTGGTTGTAGGTTGCGAATGACGTGGGAGTTGCAGAGAAATTTCGACGTATGGATTGAGGGCCTAACACGGTTTTTGTGGCAGATGCCGAGATCGGCATCCGCACTGATGGCATAAGGAACCTGCGAAGGACTGAGGTCGCCATCATGATATTGTATCGTCCTCAATCTGTCCCGTCGCTATGCAAGTTTCGAGGTTGATCTCTGCTAGATTGGCCTAGCGTAAATTTTGGATCTATCACGTGATCATATTATCTTCCGTAGGAACCTTCATAAACTTCATCCACGAACAAGCAGCAAACTTGCAGCCCTAAGACAGCAGCACTCTGTTCAAGCGTGCAGAAAATTCTCATTGCATTTGCCCCTAGACTTGCCATGTTTCTTGAGACAATACAACTCTTATTTCACAACACCAAGAAATCCAATATCGTGTGTCAGGACACATCACATCTTTCGGGTGCTGAACATCGTCTTTCCGGGCAATCTCTCGGCCAGATCATCAAGGAACCGTTTGTCTTCAAAATTTTAAGCTCCAATAGCACGGAATCTCTCAAACTTTAATCTATCCGGTACATATATTTCCCGTTCTACATAACAGCTTCCCCCGATTGGAGCGCTTTCACGCATCACCCCGCGTCAATTGACCCTGAATAATGTCATGCTTGTCAAGTTAAGTTGCCTAAATCCCATGAAGTTCTCTGGAACATTGGACCGAGCAAGGCTCGGGGGAGGCGCCGCCATTATACTCGCTCCTGGTAGGTCAATCGCTTCACATACCCCGCGTTGATTCGGCACTTCATCGCATCTTGCATCTTCTTGTACCTGATGAACCTTCCTGTGAAGGTAAGAATTATCGTGAGCTTAACGTTTTGTGTGAAGCTTCCTGCATGCTGTACCCTCGTATTACCTTACGATGTGCATGTGCAAGAGGGGTGTGAAGGGTGGCATCGACAGGCTATTGTGAATATCCGCAAGCTACGATATACCTTAAACCCAAGATATAATGGCGCTTACCTACCGTTTATTCGGTGCTGAAGGAGCCCGTCAAAGCTGCATCCCATTGCTAATATGAAGGTCTTCAATATTCTGGCAGCTTTTGCCATTGCCGCACAAGCTGCTGCTTTGTCAGTCGGCGGACGACAAATGCATGTCGAGCGGGACAGCGATGCGCTACAAAGCATCGTGAGTTGTTCCTGAACCTACAAGAGGCATGGTTTGCATGTTCTGGGACTGCCTCTTTTCCTTCATGGTACATACTAAGACTTCTCATAGGTCACATACGACCAGCACTCCTTGAAGATCTATGGCGAACGTGTTTTCATCTTTTCTGGAGAGTTCCACCCATATCGATTGCCCGTACCTGATCTTTGGCTAGATGTTTTCCAGAAGATCAAGGCCTTGGGTTTCGATGTCGTATCATTTTATGTCCACTGGGCGTTGTTAGAAGGCCAACCGGGAACATACCTTGCAGATGGTGTCTTTGCATTTGAGCCGTTTTTTGACGCTGCAAAGCAAGCGGGAATATATCTGATTGCTCGCCCAGGACCATACATAAATGCCGAATCGAGTGGTGGCGGCTTCCCCGGGTGGCTTCAACGTATCAAAGGCCAACTTCGGACTCGAGCACCAGACTTTCTCAGTGCTACTGACAACTATATGACACATATTGGCGCAACTATTGCTAAAGCGCAAATTACAAATGGTGGCCCTGTCATTCTCGTTCAGCCGGAAAATGAATACACTGGATCTAGTGGGACCGTTACTGGCGGGTTTCCAGATCCCGTCTTCTTTGCGTATGTTAAGAAGCAACTTAGAGATGCCGGAATCGTTGTGCCCTTCATTAGCAATGACGCATGTAAGATTTCCCATTTCGCTAAACCTTTTTAGACTAACTTGTAAGCCCCCAAAGGAATCTTTGCACCCGGCTATACAGTCAACGGATCAACGGCGGGTGACGTTGATATCTACGGAGTAGATTCGTATCCTCTTGGATTTGACTGCGCCCATCCGTATACCTGGCCTTCAGGAGCACTCTCTACCTCTGCTCATTCAACCCACGAAAACCAAAGCCCATCTACATTCTTCTCTTTAGACGAGTATCAAGGCGGATCTTTTGACCCTTGGGGTGGCCTGGTAAGTCTCAATCTGAATATAATATCGACGGCCATACTCAGTGAAGCTAGGGCTTTGCGCAATGTTCTATCCTACTTAATATGGAATTTGAAAGAGTTTTTTACAAGAACAACTTTGCGTCTGCAGTAGCATTGTTGAATATCTACATGATTTGTAAGTGGCTCCATTGAGCACGGTAATGGACAAAAAGAATGGCGAAACTAACATTTTCCAGATGGCGGAACGTAAGTTATTTTTCAAATCTCGCCAAAAAAGCTGTGGCCTCTCCAAATTTCCTTAAGTCAAGATCATCACCACGTCAAGTGATACAAACTACACTACGGCCCGTTTCATTCGAGAGAGACTAGTGTTGTAACATGTAACTTCCCAGAGAGGCTAGGACTTATCTTCTCTTTACTTCTTTTAAACCAATTGCCATTTCTAAGAGGCCGGCTGTACACGGATCCTGTGAAGCACTCAAGTTGCAACATCGAAATCAATTTTGTACTTGTTGGATTTCAAATGATTTGCTGACTCGAGATTTTCTAGAAATTGGGGCAACTTAGGACATGCAGGTAAGATTGTTCTCTAGCTCTAAAAAGACTGCCGTTTTAACACGCTACCGTCCAGGTGGCTATACCAGCTACGATTATGGCTCCAGTATCGCCGAGAATCGGGAACTCTACCGAGAGAAATATAGCGAGCTAAAACTCCAGGCAAACTTTCTAAAGATATCACCTGCCTATCTCACGGCGTCGGTCGGTACGGCAACAACTGGCGCCTTCACGGATTCCTCGAGTATCTTCACAACCCAATTACTCGGGAATGGAACTGCTTCAAACTTCTAGTAAGGAATAATTCCGTATTAAAAAATGATTCGCTGATTTTATGTTAAGTATTGTGAGACATTCCGACTTCCAACAAACGACTTCAGCGACATATAGTCTCAGTCTGAATACCAGTCAGGGAGTCTTGTCAATCCCACAACTCGACGGTAGTTTGACCTTAAGTGGGAGAGACTCCAAATGGCATATTACAGATTATGATCTTGGCGGGACAACTCTCCTTTACTCTACAGCTGAGATTTTCACCTGGAAGAAATTCGATAAGAAAACTGTCCTTGTTGTTTACGGCGGACCGGGGGAACAACATGAATTATCAATTCTTACAGCCAGTCCCGCCGAGCAGGTCGAAGGAACTGGAGTAACACTGCAGAGCAACGATGGCCAAACCATTCTCAACTGGGTGACATCTTCCACTCGCCAGGTCATACAGATAGGAGGCCTCTTGATATATATCCTGGACCGGAACACTGCTTACAATTACTGGGTTCCGGATTTCGTGAGGACTGATAATTGGGGAGCTTTGTGAGTCTTCCTCGAGCCATGAAGATTTCTTCCAACTGACATTTTCACAGCACTTCAAACATTGAAAACAGAACATCAGTTATTGTCCAAGCAGGATACCTCGTTCGCTCCGTTCATATTAAGGGCAACGCTCTCTACATTGATGGCGATCTCAATGCTACAGCACCTATAAAGGTTATTGGGGCACCAGCGAGCACCCAAGATCTCTACTTCAACAGCCAGAAGCTCTCAGTCACCACTGATCCCGTGACAGGAGAGTGGTCCTCTACTCTCCCTTATGCGGCGCCCAAAATCTTTCTTCCAGACCTTTCAACTCTAGAATGGAAATACCTTGACAATCTCCCTGAAGTTCAATCTTCATACGATGACTCGTTATGGAGATCAGCCAATTTCACAATATCCAACAATCCTACCGTCCTTCAGACACCCACTTCTCTTTACAGCTCCGACTATGGCTATCATACAGGCGTGCTGATCTACCGCGGTCACTTCGTCGCCAGTGGCAACGAGACAAGCTTTAGCATCACTACACAGGGTGGCTCAGCTTTTGGTTCATCTGTCTGGTTGAACTCTACTTACATTGGTTCGTGGGCCGGAATCGACGCCGCGGACTCTAAAGTCTCAACCTACACATTACCAAACCTCGTAGCCGGAAAATCCTACGTCTTCACAGTAGTAGTTGACAACAACGGCTTGGACGAAAATTGGGTCGTCGGACCCGACGAGATGAAGCATCCCCGCGGAATTCTTAACTACTCCCTTACCTCGCGACCACAATCCTCCATCACCTGGAAGCTGACAGGAAACCTTGGCGGCGAAACCTACATCGACAAAGCGCGCGGTCCACTGAATGAAGGAGGCCTATATGCCGAGCGTCAAGGCTTCACGCAGCCAAACCCCCCAAATCACAATTGGGCTACTGGGAATCCCGGAACCGGGATCAGTAAGGCAGGAGTTGCATTCTACCAAGCAAGCTTCAGCCTAGATCTACCTGCAAATTACGATATTCCGTTGACGTTTAATTTTGGGAATACGACGATTAATAGTATCACGGCAGATTATAGGGCGCAGCTGTGGGTTAATGGGTATCAGTTTGGGAAGTATACAAATAATATTGGGCCACAATCTTCTTACCCTGTTCCTCAAGGTAAGATCTTCCATGCTATTTCATGATGTTGGGATAAAGTTAAATACTGACAAGATGTAGGAATTCTCAATTACCATGGACAGAATTGGTTGGCTATTGAAATTTGGGCTCAGCAAGCTGATGGTGCTCACTTGACGAACTTCACACTTCAAGCTGGAACGCCTGTGTGGACATCTATGACTGAACCGAAGATGGCTCCCAGTCCAAGCTATAGCCAGAGAGCCGGTGCTTACTAAAAAGAGTTGCATATTGGGGTATTCTTCTATTGTACAGATCTACACAAAATTTACTATCTTGCCTATGCTAGGCGAAGAAGAGCGGCGAGAATAGCGACTATCGCTGCTCCTGTAGCAGCGCCTTCTAATGCAATAAATGTAATATCTTGTTTCCGCACTTGCACAACTCGTTCGCTGAAAAGATCTTGTAATGCAGCCTGCCACGTTTCTGGCTTCCTGAAATCGAGTGAAGCTGCAGGCACGTGCATTTCTGCGGCATCTAGATCAGCCTTTTCCTCCTGGGGCTCGCCTTGAATGCAAGCTACAAGAGCATCCACAGCTGGCTCTGACATTTTGGGACTGTCTTCCATTTCTTCCTCTAACTCTTGAATTCCAGCTGCAATTATGCCGTCGAGGGGAACCTCTTCCACTTTCTCTCCATCATGCCGTATGGATTGGGCCAGTTTCTCTTTTTCCAAAGCCTCTCGAACCTTCTCCTCAAACCCATGAACCAGCCTCCTCCGTCTCCAAGGCTCAAATCCAAATTGAAACACCAAGAATAATAGCACGTTCACGCCCATCAGCCCCCATGTCCCCCACGTACTCATCCTCCTAATCTTGTCACTCCAAATCTGCTCCTCGTGGTATCGACTTAAGATGCTACTGCTGAGCTTGCTCGCAGCATGCTCAGCCTCCCTCTCGGAATCCGCAAGTCTTGTAGCCGCTTCCTGCACCGCCTGCTCATTGCTATGATCCATACGATACAATGCTGTAAATCTTTCCAAGTCCGAAGGCGTCCATGTATCCTTCCTGGCGAGTAATGTCGTGACCTCCCTCTGAGTAGCTGCACGATCTGCGACTGTTGTCTTATACGTAAGTCGTGCCGACCGGACGGCTTCTTGAGCCGCTTGCACTCGATTTTCAAGAGCCGTTATCCGTTCCTTAAGAGCCTCGATCCCAGAATACCCCGTGAGGTCATTGATGCGTTGTGAAGCTATGAAGATGTTGCCTTGTAGGTGATCCATGACGTTGGAGAAGCGCTTCGTAATTGCGCTCCTCCTGCCTTCCTCGGCAGAAGGAAGCTCCGAAGAGACATCTCCTCCCAATGGAGAGTCCTCTATTTTCTCTTGCGTATTTGATGGCAGAGATGGTGGTTTTGGAGCGTCGGCGAATCGCCGTGTCTGGATGCGAATTCTACATTGAAGGCAGGTTGACGGACGAAAGGAGAGTCGATTGGACGTTCGAAGGGTTCTTGAAGCTGCAGAGGAAGGAATTGAGTCGAGCAAGAGCCTCGGGGCAAGGCGGGCCAGTGGTTGCATGGCCGCGCTCCTTGAACGTGTAAGTCGGTCGGTCTCACGACGTTGATTTTCTTAGGGTTGGATTTCTGAGCTCAAAAAGTCCCCGAAATGACGTCTCAGAGCTTTGTGGTTTCCGTAGTCCGTAGAGGGGCATTTTCTCGAACCCCACCATTCTGTCTCGAATACATTAACTACAACCAGTCTTTGAAGTTTTGAGATTCGATAGAGTAGGTTGTTCTACTGTATTGGCTCCCGCTCTTTATCGGTGAGTTATTCACAAGTATAGAATCATTTTCAAAAACTACGGAGTATATGAGGCATTTCCGATATTTACCCCATTTACCGCCATCTTGTTCTATTGCAAAGTGTTGAGCAATAGCTAATTATTAAATACATACTTTAGATTACCTAACCCTCCACTCATTCAAAATGTTTTCACCGCCCCTCCTCGCGATGAAAACAAACCCAAAGTTCATCTTCTTCACCGACTTCGACGGCACAATTACCCTCCGCGATTCCAACGACTTCCTCACAGACAACCTGGGCTATGGCCAAACGCTACGGAAGCAAGGCAACCAAGATGTATTACATGATAGGATGTCTTTTCGAGATTCATTCCGGGGCATGATGGATAGTGTTAAGACTCCTTATGATAAGTGTATTGAGACTTTATTGGAGAATATCAAACTGGATCCCCATTTCAAGGAATTCTACACATGGGCAAGGGAGAACAATGTTCCCGTTGTAGTCATTAGCAGTGGGATGGTGCCTATCATCAGAGCACTGTTGGTACATCTTGTTGGAAAGGAGGCGGAAGAGATCCAAATTGTTAGCAACGATGTTGCGCCTAGAGATGGGAAAAGTATCAACGAAGAAGGAGGATGGCAGATTGTTTTCCACGATGACAGGTACGTTCCACTTGAAGTAACTTTCGCTAAGAAAGAAAAATATTGAAGATTCACGTATACTAACACTTATGGATAAGCCATTTCGGCCATGATAAGTCACTAGAGATCCGACCATACCACCAGCTCCCGGACAACGAGCGACCTGTCATGTTCTACGCCGGGGATGGAGTTTCAGATCTCTCTGCGGCAAAAGAGACAGATCTTTTGTTCGCAAAACATGGTCAGGGTAAGTCATACTTGGGAAAGACTTGGAATTTCAGGGAAACCTTACTAATAGTACTAATAGATCTTGTGTCCTATTGTGTGAGAGAGGATGTACCTTTCACTGAGTTCCAAGACTTCTCTTCAATCCTGGCCACTGTCAAGGAGATTGTAGCTGGGAAGACCGATGTGAAACATGTTGCGGCAGAAGGTTATGAGACTTTCAAAAGAGAAAATAGTTTAAAGAACTAGGGAATTGCATTGTAGAAGAGCATATAGAGCATAGAACATTTGATGAGCAGATAGAAAATCGTTCAATAGAGCAAGTGTACTCGGTCGGGGAGGGGGGTAAGTCAGGAAGAATTAAAAGCCCGAACAGTTCATAGATACTCGGAGTATAATGATAACTCGCAAGTGTCAGAATAAATTGCCTTCACTTTGGCAACTTAGATGTGTTTTCGACTGAAAAAGCTGGGTGGTCTTGCTACTGTGAAGTATTGACAATAGCTCAAGAAAATACCTAGCCGGTACTTTCACACAAAGCCTAAGCAACTGCGCTTCTGAATTTGCACCTACGCCCTCCAAGTTGCTTGGGTCCACTGATTCACACCTGCCTATATAAAGTACAGCCAGCGCCATTTTGTCGTTTGTTTTACTTTTTTACCCTATATAATACACCTATCCCATCTAGTCGTCCTCCATTCTCCTATCAGGACAATCCCTCAACGTCACTTCCCTTAATCATGCTCAGAAGCCACATGCTCCAAAACCTGAACCGCATTATCCAACTCCCTAATCCTTCCCCCAATCCTCCTCTGTATCTCCTCTCCATCAACTCCCTTCACTGCCTCCTCAAACATCTCCTTCAACTTATCCAGCTCCTCCCTCGCAGCCTTCCTATCCCCTTCCGCATACGTAGTTTTCTTCTCAGTCTCCTCTGTTGCAATCTCAAATTCGTCCCGAGCAGTCGCATATTGGTCTTGTATTTGCTCAATGAGATCGTCTGCGGAAGATTTTGTGGCGTATGTGCGGGAGTAGAGTGAAGATTGGAGTGGCTTGAGGGTTGGGAATCGTGGGTAGGAGGTTTGAAGCTTGAAAGCTCGGGTTTTGGTGGTGAGGGGCCTGGAGGAAAGCTTGAGACATTGTTTGCAGAAAGAGGTTCCGCCTCTCCTTGACGCGACCGTTCGTAGAGAAAACATCTTGCCTTTTGTCAGATGTTTCTTCCCTAATCGAACAACTGCCGTATTTTGGGAAATTCGCGCTGTCTGCTGATGATGACGGAGTAAAAGACCCCTGGAAATGTATGTCTCGGGTGACTGCCGACGAAGCTCCAACGGCGTCGCATGTTTCGCAAGCTCAATTTCTAGAGCTCCTGCCACATAAACTCCACATCAACCTTCTGGTTTTCCCTCTCAATCCCTCATTTGCACAGCACTCAGAATGGCGAAAGATGAGGAGCCCCCAAGACATATTGCGCTGTATCGACAGGTGAGAGATTTTGCGATGTTTGCACATCCATTGTCGAAATACGGACCTCCTGCTTTGTTGTTCGTGGATGCCTTGTTATGTAGCTTGATTATTTACAAGGTTTCTTGTAAGTGATGCTATCTCTCTACTGTTTGTCGATATTTTGTGCTGAAAATATGATGCTAGATACCGAAATTGATTGGAAGGCATACATGGAGCAGATTGAACAATATGTTCAAGGAGAACGCGACTACACCAATATCAAAGGCGGGACTGGACCGCTGGTTTACCCAGCTGCGCATGTCTATATTTATTTGGCATTGTACTATATTACGGACAAGGGGAGGAATATCCTCCTTGCGCAGCGAATTTTTGGGGTTTTGTACCTTGCTACAATTGCGACTGTGATGGCATGTTATAGAAGGGCCAAGGTAAGCACTTCGTGGTAAAACCCAGAATTTGACAAAATAATTGACTAATATTGCGTATAGGCACCTCTCTACATATTTCCTATGCTCATATTATCGAAACGCCTACATAGCATTTTTGTGCTGCGCCTCTTCAACGATTGCTTCACGGTATTCTTCCTCTGGGTCGCCATTTATACTTTCCAGCGCCGACTTTGGACATTGGGGAGTTTGACCTACAGCTGGGGACTAGGAATCAAGATGTCTTTGCTCCTGGCTCTTCCTGCCATTGGCGTTACGCTCTTCCTAGGCAGAGGTCTCCAAGGTGGTTTGAAACAAGGATGGTTGATGGCTCAGGTCCAAATCATCCTTGCGTTCCCTTTCTTGCCAACAAATGCAGTAGGGTATTTGAGCAGAGCCTTTGAGTTTTCGAGACAGTTCTTATTTAAATGGACCGTCAACTGGAGGTTCATGGGAGAAGAGAACTTCTTGAGCAAAGAATTCTCAATAACCTTGCTAGTAGGGCATATTAGCGCTCTTGTCGTTTTCATCACCACCAGATGGCTAAGGCCTGCCGAGAAGCCTATTATGGAACTAATAACCAATGCTTTGAAATGGGAGGAGCCTCTTGGAAAGATGCAGCATGCCGTTTCCATTCGAATCTCGCCAAACTACATCTTGACGACTATCCTGACAGCCAACGCTATCGGCTTGCTTTTTGCACGATCACTCCACTACCAATTCTATGCCTATATCGCACTGGCAACGCCCTTCCTTCTTTGGCGAAGCGGGATGCATCCGATCCTTCAGTATATGACCTGGGCGGCTCAAGAATGGGCTTGGAACGTGTATCCTAGCACCGATACAAGCTCGATGGTTGTGGTCGGGGTGCTATTTCTCACTGTAGCAAGCGTCTGGTGGGGAACTCGAAATGATTTTGTGAATCTCAAGGGCGAAGGAGCCAGTAAGGTTACCTGACCGTGAACACAAGCTATTGCTCTATTCATTTTCCGAATCGTCTGACGGAGGCATTCTTCCAACTGTTGATTCCTCGTCATCTGAATCTTTAGGATATGCGGACGCTTTGGGAAACTCCTTGGGCCTGACGAGAACAATCCTCAGCAAATGCGTATCTGGTGGAAGCTCGGGTACCAGGCTTACCAATACGACTCCTTCCGCCACTTATGCTCATCTCGAACAATATTGATGATATCTCCGTCAATCTTATTCTCTCTGGCCCCAGCTTCCTTTGTGTCAATCACGACATATCCACCACGCTTAATCCAAATTGTGTTGCGAAATCTCGACGGAAGCTCAACAAGAATGGGTTTTTTATTCGGCAGTGTGCAAGAGTAAAGGTTGTTTCCTTCCGCCTTGACGACTTGTGCGATTGACTGCGTAGATGTTAAAGCTGATGGCGGGGTCGAGGTTTCTTCAGCAGCCGCGAAAAGATTGCGCTTGGGTCGGCCCATGGTTATACTGTGATAAGATGTGGCTTAGGTTATAATTGGAGATTCTAGGAGATACAAGATGATTGAACCGAGATGGACCTGAAATTGTAGTTAAATTCAACTTGGGACACATCTGAGTTGTATCTGTCAGTTCATCCAGAAATTTTTGGGCGGGGCTTCGGGAGCTAGGAAAAACGATTTCCCGATGTGGCCGGGGCCGGGTGGCTTTCCAAGACTTTGCTGGGAAGGAAAGTTTCCCGAACGCCTCAAAAGTTTAGCCGTCAACTTCCGAGCATCAATGCGTGGGACGGTGAAACCCCAAAATGGTTGATTTTTAAGCAGTCTTGCGTGGCAAATGTTACACTGCATTACTACGGGGGATTCACATCCACACGGCCTTACTGTCTGACCGGACTGCTCTCCAACAGCTTGACCGCGAGGCGTTTTTCTAGTATGCAAACACTAGCCCTCTACAGAGTCCACATACGGGCAACAGTCTCCGCAGTGTCTCAATCGGTCCGGCCATGTGTTCACGCGTGGGTCACAAAGTTAACTGCCAATGGCTCGCATTTTCACTACACATCATGACTAGTTCGAGTGGGTTTGGTAGTCTGACATCTTATCTCTGAAATTTTCCCCATGCTTTCTCCATCTTCATACGTGCTTTCCGAGGCTTATTTTATCCCATTCTCGTCATTTTCACTTCCTCAATTGACCTCAAAGAACCGTATATTTCTAAACAGGTCTCCTTATATGAATATACCTCTTTGCAAATATGTCTTCTCACGGCTTTGGTGCCTTTATCGAGGTTGAGTCATCCCAAAATAGTTCTGAAGGACACTCAATCCCTATCGTTCCCCAGAGGGCTTTTCCAAAAGTCTACCACTCGGTTCCCCATGGCCCAGGCCCTATTGAACTTGACAATCTTCAATGGGGGAAGAAACTCAACGGTCCCCATGTCCAAGAGTCCGGGACTACCACTCCTTCGGGATACCAAACTCCAAGAGCCCCTAATGACCTAGAAATGAGCAGGGCTCCAAGTCCAACGAATGATCAGGATGGTGTGGATGCTATGCAAAGTTTCTCCAACCCACCCATGAACAGATTCAGTAAGCAACTTATTTCTTTCTCCCTTCCGCTAACTCCCTACTCTGAGTTGCTGAGGGGAAGTTTCATTCTCTTGGCCCCCATCTTCCACTCTCCTCGACAAAACATCGTGTTGATATATTGCCAGGAATGCTGGCCGTCTCCCTACTTAATTTTGGAAACGGCCTCAATGATAGCGCACCTGGAGCACTGATTCCTTATATTGAAAGGTATTTTCTTTTCCCATTTTGTGATAATAACTAAGACGGCCTCAGGCATTACGATATTGGATATGCCATCGTGTCGCTCATTTTCGTTACCAACGCTATTGGCTTCATACTCGCAGCCTTTTTCGTCGAAGCTTTGAGAGCCCGCGTCGGCAGAGCCAGGACACTTATTGTAGCTCAAATTCTGATGACTTGTGGATATATTCTGATCATCTGCACCCCACCCTTTCCTGTGGTCATCATATCGTTCTTCTTCCTTGGTCTGGGAATGGCTCTCAATCTGTCTATGGGGAACGTGTTTGCCGCTAATCTACAAAATGGAACCAAAATGCTAGGTGCAATGCATGGATCATACGGGGTAAGCCTCTGTCATCTATATCCATACCTGACATCAGTACCTAACAATAGCAGGTCGGTGGGACAATCGGCCCTCTGATTGCCACCGGGATGGTTGCCTCTGGCCACTTTTTATGGACTCGATACTATCTCCTTACCCTGGGCGTGACGATTTTCAACCTTGCCTTTGCAGCGTGGTCATTCTGGCATTACGAAGCCGAATCTGGCCAAAATCTTCTTAGTAATGTGGAACACACTGCGTCTCGGACCCAAAACACCGCAGATGGAGAGACTAAGAAAGAAGGCCAATTTGCAAGCATGGCGAAGTCTTTCAAATCCAAAACCGTCATTCTTGGAGCCCTTTTTATCTTCGCATATCAAGGCGCCGAAGTATCAATTTCTGGATGGGTGATATCTTTTCTCATAGCTAACCGCCATGGGAATCCCTCTGCCGTTGGATACGTTACTGCCGGATTCTGGGCAGGCATCACACTTGGGCGGTTCCTGTTATCCCATCCAGCGCACAAAATCGGAGAGAAAAAATTCGTCTACGGCGTCGTGGTTGGAGCAGCCATTTTTGAATTGCTCGTCTGGCAAGTTCCCAATATCATTGGAGATGCCGTGGCCGTGTCAATTGTTGGGCTGCTCCTTGGGCCTGTCTATCCTTGTGCAACTGTTATATTTTCAAGGGCAATTCCACGACAAGAGCAGGTCAGCGGATTGAGTGTTATCAGTGCGTTTGGTAGCTCTGGTGGCGCAGTTGCTCCCTTTACCACGGGTATTCTGGCACAAGCTGCAGGCACTTTTGTGTTGCATCCTATTGCAATTGGACTTTTTGCAGTCATGTTGATTTCTTGGTATCTTCTACCAAATGTTAGGAAGAGGGCTGAATAAGAAGTTTCCAAAGGGAGGTCAGATGTATGGGTTGTGGTTGGGATATTAGGTGGGGCTTTTTGAAATTGGTCTTGATTGTTGGAGCTTTGAATCATTGAAATTTTGTGGAGGTACCATGGCGTCAAATCTTGACGTTAGGGCATGGGTATTTACTGTGGATATTGGGATTTTATACTGGGAATTGAAAGGGGATTCGGGAGTTTTTTTCTATCGAATGACAACGTATTTCGGTTTCAACGAAGCATTTAGACGAGCCATAATTACTCATCCAGGATCTCAAAATTGATTTATAGCCATTAATAGAAACAATATGGATGGAAAAGTCCGTAGAAAAAAGGATTTTGACGGAGTCCAAAAGCCACATGTCTGTATTTTGTGACCCCGGTCTAGTTGACATGTGAACATCGGTCTGACATGAATTGTGAGTCTCATTTTTTGACACCGGACCTATTTATTAGTAAACTAAAGTCCTCCAACTCTACGTGTCATGAAGTTAACAAAACGATCAAATCATATCATAATATACATTTTAGTAGTGTATTACTAGCCATTCTGGAGTTGTTGCCTTCCCCTTCCGACCCCGGAACTTTGGCGGGGTGAAGCTTCGGGCAACATTCCTTGCCGAGGCTGATTCAGATCCCGTCAACCGCATCCAACCGCGCCGTCACCGTCACGAGTCGTGGCAACAAGACCGAGGGCTCTTCCATATCACGGTCAACAATCGATTCAATTTTCTTTCTCGTTCATTATTCCTCAATTCCTTCGCTCCTCCTCCAATTTGCCTACAATCAAAAACAACATGGCGTCAATTGTGAAAGCATTACGTCCTGCGACACGAAGGGCAACTAGTATTGCTCGTCCAGCTCTAAGACCTGCCGGGAACAGCAGGATATACCAACAGTCAGTCCTTTTGTGACCGAACCCATATCTGATCTGACCTATTTTCTAGTGCGAGACCTCTATCTGCGACGCCACAACGAAGAAATGAATTAATTGACCTCACCGACATCCAACCCACACCCATTACCCACATGTCTGAAATAGAGTCCGCAATGGCAGAGTCGGTTTCGAAATTCGCAAACGAAGTAATTGCCCCCAAAGTACGAGAGATGGACGAGAACGAGGCCATGGATCCCGCCATTGTGGAACAGCTATTTGAGCAGGGCTTCATGGGTGTGGAGATTCCAGAGGAGTACGGTGGCGCTGGGATGAACTTTACAGCAGCAATTGTGGGCATTGAAGAGCTTGCTAGAGTGGATCCCAGCGTCAGCGTTATGGTTGATGTGCACAATACATTGGTCAACACAGCAGTAATAAAATATGCCAGCACGGAGCTGAAGAGGAAGTGGCTACCCAAGCTGGCCACGAATACAGTTGGTAAATCAACCTATTTCAACATCAAATTCCATTAAGTTCTAATCGAATAGGCTCTTTTTGTCTCTCCGAGCCTATCTCAGGATCAGATGCGTTTGCTCTTGCCACCAAGGCGACGAGGACCGACTCGGGGTATAAGATCTCTGGAAACAAGATGTGGATCACCAACTCGATGGAGGCAGATTTCTTTATTGTCTTCGCCAATCTCGATCCCAGCAAGGGCTATAAGGGTATAACAGCTTTCATCGTTGAAAAAGGAATGAAGGGCTTCTCAATAGCAAAGAAAGAGAAGAAACTTGGCATCAAAGCTAGCAGCACATGTGTGCTGAATTTCGACGATGTAGAAATTCCAAAGGGGAACTTACTAGGCGACGAAGGGCAGGGCTACAAATATGCTATTTCTCTGCTTAATGAAGGACGAATCGGCATCGCTGCACAAATGACTGGACTTGCTCTTGGAGCTTTCGAGAATGCGGCGAAGTAAGCTTGATCACAAATTTGACATGTCACATGCTAACACAGCTCAGGTATGTCTGGAACGACCGAAAGCAATTTGGACAGTTAGTTGGAGACTTCCAGGGTATGCAACATCAAATTGCACAGTCCTACACAGAGATAGCGGCTGCCCGAGCGCTAGTATTCAATGCTGCGCGAAAGAAGGAGGCCGGTGAAGACTTTGTTAGGGATGCCGCGATGGCAAAGCTGTATGCGTCACAAGTTGCTGGTCGAGTCAGCGGTCTAGCTATTGAATGGATGGGAGGCACGTATCTTCGGACCCAGCTATTGGGCTCCATGCTAACCTTGCATAGGTATGGGCTTCGTGAGAGAGGGTATCGCAGAAAAGATGTGGCGAGACAGCAAGATAGGCGCTATCTACGAGGGAACAAGCAACATCCAGTTGACGACGATTGCGAAGTTGCTAAAGGCCCAGTATTCAACCTCATAAGACTGTTGTTAGATTAATGAAACTCCTTTGAAACCAACAACCGCCTTCTTTGAAATACAAAGGCGAACACGATACTCGAAAATGCTTCTAGTGCGAAAAAAAAGGGGGGCAGAAGAGCATCCCAAGATGAGAATCACAAACTTAAGCCCACCATATCGGCCGGAGACTTTGTGTAAAAAAAAACCTAAAATGGCACTTTAGGAAGACCTTCATCCGTACAACCCAATTATCAATAAGAGCGTCAAAGTTGTTGACTTTCTAAATATCTACCCATCTATGTGTAACTCAAATCTCCAAGGTACTAAGCGGCTATAATTTTTCTGCATCCATGAACTCCTTTCTTTAAGGACTGGTGTCGCCTAAGTTCAGGACTCTAAGTCCTGAATTGGTAGACATTTTTCAGCTGAATGAGGACTAGATCGGGTACTAAAACAATAATATTTTCAATGAATACTTTTGCGCAGTGTGATTCCAGTGAAGATTCTTGAATTTGAAGAGCATATTGCGCCAAATAAGGACTAAAAGGCCCTCCACCGGAGCTCCTTGGCAAAATGACGAAGTTGTTTTTGCAAGCACAGACGACCGGAAACATCAAGGCCGCTGCACTGTTGGAGGGGGTTTCGCAGGCAGGCCAGCGCAGGCGAAGCCTGAATGGGCAATATCACAGCCTTTTAATGCCCGTTGCAGGCTGCAGGACTGAATAATGAATGATATGGAATCAGCGTCAGATTCCAGGCCTATGCCAGCCTAGCCGCAGCTGCCCAACGCCTCCAGATAGATGCTGATACTCAGCTCCGAATTCAGAGAACATCTTCAGTCCTATTTTATTCACTTCCTTTCCTTGACTGACTTGCTGCTCACGCTGGAGCTGTCATTGCCACCTCCCAGTGGAACTTCTCCGGCCCCTCCAAATCTCCGTGCCTCAACTGCCGCACCTGCTCATCCAGCACCATTCCAAGCTCCAGCCTGCGTGCGCCTTTGAGTCTTCGTCGCCTTCCTCGACCTCATGTGTGGTCTGCAAACACAAACACCGAGTTATTCGAAACGCAACGCGAATGATCTTCGGCCACAAGATACGAAAGACAGAGCGCGCATAGTTCATGTCTGTGGCTGATCGCATGTTGGCCCAGTCATAACATCTCGCATCTTTGTTACGTCGTCCTCGCCAAGCTTCTCGAGATCTCGAAAAAGAATCCACTTCACGACCCCACTTCGCAGGAGTGACCAACCTTAAAGAAGGCCCCTTCCACCACTTCCCCACGACAACAACTCCATCGCGGCGTGGAGAAACGCGCCTCCCACACCGCAATCATGAATAACGACGATGATGCCCTCACCTCGGTCTACAAGAAGATCGAGCGCGAGAGGGCCCTCCTCAATGCCGCAAATCAGATGAGGCAACAAACGCAGAATGAGACAGTCAGGTCACGGATAGACACGCAGATGCGCGAGGGGCGCCGGAACATCCAGTATCTCGAAGAGCGGATGCAGGAGCTGCAGATGCGAAGACTCGGGCAAGGCGTGGACAATATGGGAATGGGCTCAGGACGGGGCAGACCACAGAGCACAGGTCTTAGGAATGATAGAGATGGCCCCCCCACTCCCCCTCCAAAGGACTCGAGGGGCGGATATGCTGAAGTTGGCGGTGATCGAGGCGGTTATGGCACGCCAGAATATAGTCAGATTGGCGGGCATGGTGACATGATGCCTCCTCGACATCCATACGCCCCGCCTGGGCCTGGATCTGCTATGCCAAAGTCGCGCCCAAACTTCACGAAGCTCGGTATGTCAAATTCCCAGCTTCCCAGATACTGGACTAACCATAATCTTCAGATCTAATTAAGTACGATACACCCCACCTAGGCCCGCGGATCCAGCTGATGTTATCACAACTGGAATTCAAGTTGAACGTCGAGAAGCAATATCTAAAAGGTATCGAAAAGATGGTTCAGCTGTACCAGATGGAGGGCGACAGAAAAAGTCGAGCAGATGCCGCGGGCCGCAGAGTCGAGAGTACCCAAAAGATCCAAATTCTTAAGCAAGCGCTCAAAAGATATGAGGACCTCCATATTGATATGGAAAGTACGGCAGATGCAGCAGATGGTAAGTCTTCCCCAAAACAGTCCCATTGTAAAACAGGTCATAATGGGTTCTGCATATAGATGACAGTATAAACACTCCAAATATGCGAAAACCTCTCACTGGACTTCTTACCATCCGAATACATGCAGTCAAGGATGTCGATCATGCTACGACGAGTCGTTTTGCTCGAGGGCCAGAAACTTTTATTTCAGTCAAGGTCGAGGATAACGTCGTTGCTCGCACAAAAGCAACTCGAACGGACAAATGGGAAAGCGAATTCCACAATTTGAATGTGGAGAAAGCCAATGAAATCGAGCTTACAGTTTACGATAAGCCGAGTGATCATCCTCTACCCATCGGTCTCTTATGGATCAGAATATCCGATATCGTTGAAGAGATGCGTCGCAAGAGAATCGAGGCTGAAATCAATAGTTCGGGATGGGTTTCTGCTGATCGGATGGAAAACGGTGGTGGCACGCCAGGAGCGGCCCCTCCGCAATTCAACATGAACCCGGCACAGGCTCAATTCGGAGCTCCTCCGCAAGGTGCGGGAGCTGGCGCGGATCCGGGAGTGGGCGCGCCAAACAATGTAATTCCCCCTTCACCAATTGATGCGTGGTTTGCCCTCGAGCCTACCGGTGCAGTGCATCTGACAATAAGCTTCCAAAAACAAGCAAAGAATAGTCGACCTTTCGATGCCGGGCTCAACAGAAAAGGTGCTATCAGACAACGCAAGGAGGAAGTCCACGAGATGTACGGCCACAAGTTTGTGCAGCAACAATTCTACAACATCATGCGCTGTGCTCTGTGCGGCGATTTTCTCAAGTACTCTGCGGGCATGCAATGCGAGGACTGCAAATATACTTGCCATACGAAGTGCTATTCAAGTGTAGTCACCAAGTGTATAAGCAAGTCTAATGCAGAGACCGACCCTGACGAGGAAAAGATCAACCATCGTATCCCTCATCGTTTTGAGAAGTTCTCGAACATGAGTGCAAACTGGTGCTGCCACTGTGGTTATATCCTGCCTTTCGGCAAGAAGAATTGTCGCAAGTGTTCTGGTAAGTCCTAAGCTGTTTCCAATAGAGCGAGGTTTTTCGAACTAATGTTCCATAGAATGTGGTCTTACCTGCCACGCAGGTTGTGTGCACCTTGTTCCCGATTTTTGCGGTATGTCGATGGCGGTTGCCAACGTGATTCTCGATGGCATTAGAAACCAAAAACGTCGGCAGACTGCTCAACCAAGTATGAGTGGCCGTACGTTACGTCCCCAATCTGGGAAGCCTACATCACCTCAAGAGCAAAGTCAGATGTCCGATCCCCGTACTTCTTATGGCCCTCCAGATGGCTCCCGACCTCCTCGGAGTCAATCTTATGGGGCTACAACCTCATCCTCAGCAGAAGCCACTGAGGCGGCAAAGATGATGTATGCCCAGGGTCAAGTATCACCACAAAGGCCAGCCGGCCCTGATAGGACTTCTTCTTCTTCTGCAGCGGCCGCCGCCGCCGCCGCGATGTCTGGGCAGCGTCCAACGCCTCAAAAAGACCCATACCAACGGTCGTCCACTGATTATGCTAAGCAGGGTGGTGTTTATGGTGCGGCACCTCAAATGAATGCACATCCTGATGACGGGGGTTACGGCGCACCTCCCAAGCCACAGATGCCTTCAACCCCTAGCTATAACCCAGCTGCGTATGCGCAAGTCAGTGGTTACCCTACGCAGCCAATGCAGCAACCCCAAATTCAACAGCAAGCTCCCCCACCTCAGCCTCCCCCACAATCGCCTACGCAACCGATGTACAGTTCACCCCACCCGGTTTCGGAACCAGCTCCGCCTTCCGTATCTGCTGCAGTAATTCCACGTAAGTCTGCACCACCTGCAAATGAACCTGGCACCGGCCCCCGAATCGGTCTAGACCACTTCAATTTCCTTGCTGTTCTTGGCAAAGGTAACTTTGGTAAAGTCATGCTTGCAGAAACTAAAAAGTCGAAGCAACTGTATGCTATCAAAGTATTGAAGAAAGAATTTATCATCGAGAACGATGAAGTTGAAAGCACTCGGTCTGAGAAGAGAGTGTTTTTGATTGCAAACAAGGAGCGCCACCCTTTCCTGCTCAACTTGCATGCCTGCTTCCAAACAGAAACTAGAGTTTACTTTGTTATGGAGTATATTAGTGGAGGAGATCTTATGTTGCATATTCAGCGTGGTCAGTTTGGAACGAAGCGTGCACAGTAAGTTTTTGGTCCGAAACCTTGCTCAACTAATACTAATTTCTACAGATTCTATGCTGCTGAAGTTTGTCTTGCATTAAAGTATTTCCATGAAAATGGCGTTATATATCGTGATTTGAAGTTGGACAACATTCTTTTGACCCTAGATGGACACATCAAGATTGCAGATTATGGATTGTGCAAGGAAGAAATGTGGTACGGTCAAACGACAAGCACTTTCTGCGGTACCCCTGAGTTTATGGCTCCCGAGGTATGTCTACGCATCCCCTGTCTTATGATCTTTGCTGACTTCTGAAGATCTTGCTGGACAAGAAATATGGCCGAGCTGTCGATTGGTGGGCGTTTGGTGTCCTTATCTACCAAATGCTGCTTCAACAATCCCCATTCCGTGGTGAAGACGAGGACGAGATCTACGATGCTATTCTTGCGGATGAGCCTCTGTATCCAATACACATGCCACGCGATTCCGTATCGATCCTACAAAAACTACTCACACGTGAGCCCGATCAGCGACTCGGAAGCGGGCCTACCGATGCTCAAGAAATTATGAGCCAGCCTTTCTTCAGAAACATCAACTGGGACGATGTCTATCACAAAAGGATTGCACCACCATTCCAACCTCAAATCACCAGTGCGACGGATACTAGCAATTTCGATTCGGAGTTCACCAGCGTGACCCCAGTTTTAACGCCTGTGCAGTCCGGTGAGTTTTACTGTCAATCCTGTGTGAAATATCAGCTAATAAGAGCCCACAGTATTATCGCAGGCTATGCAAGAAGAGTTCCGCGGTTTCTCATACTCAGCCGATTTCATCTGAACTAGATTCTCCAAACGATAACGACGTTCATGAACGGCGCCGCGGTAGTGCGAAACACTACCCGTAGACAGGTAGTACTGTAAGAGCAGGAAAGCCTGCCACCATTCGTTTTATGGCTGCGACGCCATGAAGATACAGATATGTGTGAAGCATACTTTACGAACAGAGAGGAGGAATTTGTCGGTGCATTGAAATGATCAAAAGTCATGATTCCCATTCATTTCTAGACGGACGACATATTGGGGGCGGATGGACGTCTCTATTTTACATTAGCAGCCTATGGCCCTCTTAATAGAATACTCTGAACCTTTCATTGTACATAACCCTTCGCCAATTCATGGTTCCATTCGTAATATCCCATCGAATACTTAAAAAGGAGTAAAGTTATCCATAACCTAGAAGAACTCACAGGTAGCCAGAGCTATAAAAAAAAAAATATATATGTGTTTCTTTGGTGTAGTGTCCCGCATAGTCCTTATGCTTTCAAGTGTCAGGAACGACCTTGTGGCACGGATCCCAAAGCGGTGGAAGGGAATCAAGGGATAATGCCTAGAATCCATGTGTCATAATCTTTCATTGTGCTCTGGCGTAGCATCTGCTCCTAATCTTATAAAAAGTCTGCTGAATCTACATATAACCCAGAAGCTCTTAGAAAGAACGCCCTCATAAAAGTCATGACGATCATCAATTGCAATCCTTCCTTCATGCTCTCATCATTTAGACCCCCACCAACTCTATCATCCCATACGCTTAATAACTCCTACCAAACATACACCACTTTTCGGCCAGAGCCCCACACTCTGGATTCAGGCACTTTGTCTCGCCCTTCACCAAACCCTCTGGCTGCTCGAAAGGAACACACAGACTCTTCATGCCCATGCTTGGAGCTTTCATTTCGCCGGCTACCTCGGGCTCATCTTGCTTGCTTGTTGTCAAATCCTTGACCTTGTCTTCACACTTCTCTGCCAAACAGTGAGGAATCAAAACCACGTTCTTGGCATCTAATGCTGGAACGACGTCCTCCCACTTTGTGATCACGATACGGTGAGCTCGGAATGCTGCCTCGGCTTTTGTGTACATATCGCTTTGGATCTTCTCGAGTAAGGCTGGGATCTCGGTCGAAATATCAGCAATGGCAATTGTGCCCTTCTCACCGGTGTCACGGCGTGCGAATGAGACTACGGATTTGGCTGCGTCCTTGGGGCCGTATTCGAGTCGGAGAGGAACACCCTTTAGTTCCCAGTCATTGAACTTCCAGGCTGGAGTGTAGCCATCGCGAATATCATAATCGGCCCGTACTCCTGCTTTCTTCAAGGTTTCCTTAAGCTCTTGTAGTTGATCGTAGTGCTTAGCTTTGTCCTCAGGGGTGGTGCTCTTGTTGATGCCGACAGGGATGATGACAACTTGCAATTTCGAGATTCTGGGAGGGAGCACGAGGCCTTTATCATCGCCGTGAATCATCACCATCACACCGATCACGCGAGTTGAGAGACCCCACGAATTTTGCCAAACGTGGATATGTCGAGCTTTTTCGCCAGCTTTTGGAGCAGGGTCTTCAACAGTGATATCGAACATCTTGCTGAAATTTTGACCTAGGCAATGAGAAGTTGCTCCTTGAATACCGCGACCATTTGACGGAATATAGCCCTCAACGGTGGTGGTATAGTATCCTCCAGCGAACTTCTCCTTTTCAGTCTTTCGGCCACGAACGACAGGGACAGCCAGCAACTGCTCATATACTCCCGCATAAAGCTCCAAGATTTGTAAGACCTCCTCACCAGCCAGTTCTTCTGTCAAATGTGCGGTGTGGCCCTCCTGCCACAGGAACTCTCTTGCTCGGAGAAAAGGAGTTGTTTGTTTGGCTTCCCACCGGACGACACTATTCCATTGGTTTAGTCTAAGAGGGAGATCTCGATGACTTCGGATCCATTTCGAGTAGTAGGGGTACATGACAGCTTCGGAGGTAGGACGAACGGCGACTGGGACCTCAAGATCCTTATCTCCACTGTTTTTGGTCAGCTTCAATTATCGATGGAGGGGTAATTGGCAACAAACGCTTTGGTGACCCAAGCAAGTTCAGGAGCAAAACCTTCAACGTGATCCTTCTCCTTCTCTAGAGACTTTGAGGACAAAAACATAGGGAAACTAGCCTCTTCCACATCCAATGCCTCAATGCGCTCTTGAAACCATTTTCTGATTGTGTTCCAGATGTACATCGAGGAAGGGCGAAGGATAAAGAAGCCCGAGATCTCATTGTAATACTCAATCATCTCCGCCTTGAGAACGACCTCCTGATACCATCCCGAGAAATTTTCTGCCTTCGAAACCGTGATACCAATTATGTCGTCTGTTTTCTTCCCTCCCACGACCGGAAGAGTAGCTTGTTTGGCAGCTTTCGCGGCCTTGTCTGCGGCCATTTTTGCTTGCTTTTCTGCCTTTTTAAGGGCGCTTTTAGATGGTTCTGCTGAAGCGTCCACCATGTTTGTAGTTCGTGTCTTCGAGTTTGTTGGGATAAAATTTAAGGAGGGAAGAGTGAGCGCGACGTGAGTCAAAATTGTGACTCCGAAACCCCAAATTGGATGTCGAGTTTCCCCTCCATTAGTGCCTTTTAAGCGAAAATTCAGCCTTGTTCCCCTCAGCCTTTATAGAAGACTTCGAGACTCTAGACAATATTGATTCAAGATCTGCAAAAGTGTTTTCTAATGAAAAAGGGGCCTTGGAACTTATACGGTGCGTCTTTGAGTTATTATATGCCGTCTTACAGACCAAAATCCCTTACTTTCTCTACTCTTTGCACTTAAGAGAACGAATTGTTGTGTCGTCTATTGGCAATTCACACCAGATTCATTCGAAAGCCATACACCAAGTGTCGGCTCGAGAAGAATTATTATTTTCTGTGACCCTAAAAGTAAGCTTTCGAAAAGGGGGGTATTGGGGGTTTTGGTTTCCGCAAGGCTGACGATGTGGTCACGTGAAGATTATCCCGGCTCCACGCTAGTGTGGAAGCTTCCATCGCGTCTCGCGACGATTTGACAGAAATATTTTGAGAGTTCAGCCAGCAATCAACACCAGCATAACACAATGGGATCCCTTTTTGAACAACCAAGAAACGCCGGAACTCTGTGTAAGACTTAGTCACAGGATTTGCAGATTTAAAAGCTGACTGAAAGTAGTCCTCGGTGGCCAAAAAATCAGCGGTTCCGATATTCGAGATCAGAATGGCATGGCAACTGATAGCTTCTATCGAGAGAAAAACTGACTTTTTGGCATAGTCCTCGCTACACAAGCTATCGCGAATGTTGTGAAGAGCTCCTTTGGCCCCAGCGGCCTAGATAAGATGATGGTGGATGATATAGGAGTACGCTTCAACTTCCTGCCCTATCTGCTCTCGCGAGCTAATTTTTTTGTCAGGATGTTACAGTCACAAATGATGGCGCGACTATTCTCAGCTTACTGGATGTTGAGCACCCCGCAGGCAAGATCTTGGTGGATTTGGCACAACAACAAGATAAGGAAGTCGGTGATGGGACGACGTCTGTGGTTATTATCGCTGCGGAACTCTTAAGGAGAGCCAACGAACTTATGAAGAACCGAATACACCCTACGACTATCATCACTGGCTACCGTTTAGCTCTCCGCGAAGCTGTCAAATACATGCACGAAAATATTAGCGTCAAGGTTGATCAGTTAGGCAGAGAATCCCTCATCAGTATCGCCAAAACCTCAATGTCCAGCAAGATTATTGGTTCGGACTCGGACTTCTTCGCAAATATGGTTGTGGATGCCATGCAAGCGGTCAAGTCAACAAATAACAGACAAGAGGTCAAATACCCAGTGAAGGCGGTCAATATCCTCAAGGCCCACGGGAAAGGAGCTCTAGAGTCGATATTGGTCAAGGGATATGCATTAAATTGCACCGTCGCATCACAAGCCATGAAGACGAGAATTACTGACGCGAAAATTGCTGTTTTGGACATGAATTTACAGAAGGAGAGGATGAAGCTGGGTGTTCACATCACAATCGATGATCCTCAACAACTAGAGCAGATCAGACAACGTGAGGCTGGTATGGTAATGGAAAGAGTTGAGATGATCTTGAAGGCTGGAGCAAATGTTGTCCTAACCACGAAGGGCATCGATGATTTAGTCCTCAAGCTCTTTATTGAGAAGGGAGCTATGGCCGTACGAAGGTGCAAAAAGGAGGATCTGAGAAGGATAGCAAAGGCGACTGGCGCTACTCTTATCAGCTCTCTTTCAGATTTGAACGGGGATGAGAGATTTGAGGCTTCGTCATTAGGGCACGCTGAAGAAGTTGTCCAAGAGAGAATCTCCGATGATGAGTGTATCCTCGTCAAAGGCACAAAGGTTCACACCTCCGCCTCTATCATTCTCCGAGGCCCCAACGACTACCAACTCGATGAGATGGAGAGATCAGTTCACGACTCTCTGTGTGCCGTAAAGCGAACACTTGAAAGTGGTAGCATTGTCCCTGGTGGTGGAGCAGTCGAGACTGCGCTTCACATCTACCTCGAAGAATTTGCCGGCACTGTTGGATCTCGAGAGCAACTTGCCATCGGCGAATTCGCCCAAGCTCTTCTTGTCATCCCAAAAACCCTCGCCGTCAACGCAGCTAAAGACTCCTCCGAACTCGTAGCACAACTCAGATCCCGCCACGCTCTCTCTCAACGCATCCAAGAAGGCGACGCCAACGAGGATGAAAAGACCATCGCCAAGAAGAAGAATTACAAGAACTACGGTCTCGACCTCACTAAGGGGAAGGTAGTGGATGAGATCAAAGCAGGTGTTTTGGAGCCAAGTATGAGCAAGATTCGGCAGTTGAAATCCGCGGTGGAGGCTTGCATTTCAATTATGAGGATAGATACGCTGATTAAGCTGGACCCAGAGCAGAGAGGAGAGGATGATGGACATGGCCATTGATGATGCATTGTGACGCGGGATGCGATAGGTGTTTGGAGCGAACTTGATGCTTGTAATTTTATGGGCTAGATGTGTAAAAGCATCGAGTGTATAGGCTTCATAGTAAAATGAGATGGTTGATAAAAGGAGATTTGAGAGTTTTCTTGCTCTACGGTGCGATGCCTTTAAAAAGAGATTGATTTGAAAACTATTTGTTGTGGATAATTGCCGATCTGACTTCAGCCCAAGAAAGAATGTTTGTCGCCCGGTCAGGTATTTTTCGAGTGCCAAGCTCCAGGTCCGGTTACACTTATTAATATACCATAGAATACTCAACTCCGTTGAAGTTCCTGCTCCGAGCTGGGTGACAATTACCCAAGGATTCAAGTTGCAACCTCCAATTCCTGTGTCTCCAAACTACGTTATTAGTAAGGAAAAAGACCAAAGTTTCGTGAAACTTTTGCTCGTTACCGGGGTCACAAGTCCTACATGTGAATTTTCGAAAGTGTAAACATTTTGCAATGCATTCGAGGATCTTTTGTACAACGGCACCTTGCAATCCCATCAACCCCTTCTACAAAGCCGCAAATCTCCCCTTCTCTGCCCTCTCCCTCTCAGCGTCTATCAACTCTCCCCCCTCAATTCTAACACAAAAGAAAACCATCATGCCCATTCATACAATTAACATCCCTCAACCAATGACTAGCGAGTTCTCCTCCGCGAAGTCGTAGGCGGGAATTTCAAGGTTGAGAGGTGCAGGTCCCTTTCTTATACGTCCAGAAATATCGTAGTGGGAACCGTGGCATGGGCAGAACCAGCCTCCATAGTCGCCAGCCTCGCCGATGGGGACGCATCCCAAATGTGTGCAGACACCTGCATGTTAATATCATGATTAGCATTTGTTGACGAGTTATAGATAGACAGGGGAATAAGTCCAAGGAGAATACAACATACCAACCATAACCAACCATTCTGGCTTCTTAACACGGTCCTCATCCTTTTCGGGGTCTCGCAATGTTTCCACCTTGACGTTTTCGGCTTGCTTGATCTCGTCTGCGGTTCTGTGGCGGATGAAGACAGGTTTGCCTCGCCATTTGATGATGACCTATTGCTGGTAATCAGTTACCCAATTCCGATATATTCCAGGTTTTGAGGGAGGTGTAAACATACGTTCTTGCCCTCAGGAATAGTAGAGAGGTCGACCTCGACCTTGGCCATAGCCAAAACATCCGCGGAAGCAGACATGTTGACCAAGAAATCTGCAAATCACACCAATGCATCAGCATTCATCCCAATTGATCTGCCACGCTTCCTATCACATCCCTCTCTCTCCCAAAATCCCCACATAGCTCTGCCCCTCCCATATAACAGCACTTAACAGCTCACAAAGAAACGTACCTTGCACCGTCGACTTCGCCCCCGCCGCCGTCAACGCGCCCATCGTCCCCACCATGAAGTACTGGAACACCAAGTTGCTATTTGAACCCTGCTTGCTCCTGTAGTTGCTGAAATCGGGGATCTTGCTAGCTTTATCACCGCCCAGGCCTCGGAATGGCGAGTCGAATGAGCTCGTGGCATCGGATTTGCTGGACGACGTGGAAAGCGCGCGGATGGTGTTGGAGGCGAGGCCGCGGCTGGGAAGGGAGCGCAGCAGCGTGCGAGAGGTGTGAGTGAGAGACGCCATCGTGAGGGAGGTCGTGGTCGTGGGCAATTGCAACGGACGTTGATAAGCTGAGGTTTTTGATCGTTTGGATGGAGGTTCGGTAAGGATTGATGGGTGGATTTCGCGGATGACAATTGGTGGCTGTGATTGGTTGGCTGTCGCCCCACCGGCTTGAGCTTGAAGTTCTTTCCGCTGACTTCCGCAGCAAGAAAGTTTGGAGTGGGTGAGTGACTGATTATGGTTTGGAAGAATTCATTATGAGATATCTAATTAATTCCAGACTTTTATTCATGCAGTTTACTTCATGGCTTCACTTTGTCACTGTCAATCGAGTCATATTCACATAGAGCTTCATCGGCCATGCCCTCATAATTCCGAGACAGAGTCCCTTGATAAAATATCAAGTTCCGACGGAAAGGTCATGTGTATCTGGTATCATAACGTACAATTTTGAAAGATGTGCTCAGCCGTGCTTAAAGCTACAGCCCTGGGGTATTGGGGTATTTTGGCATTGCGAACAAATGAAACAAAAGTAGACTTGTATGCTGAGCCTTCATTTTGCAGTTCAAAACCCCAGCTGAGTTAAAACCAAGTCTGAAGGGTGCCTAATCCATAAGACAAACAAAAACCCGCCCTTCTCTCATATAGTATCGAGCTCTAACAAAGTCCGACAGAGCTTGCTCTTGTATATAAATAACCTTAAGAAAGCTAGGCAATTCTTAAGGCGCTTCCTAATTTCGAGAGCCAGTACCGGTGTAGCAGAAGTAAACTCTCTGAGGTGGTTAAGCGTCAACATCACTTTCAGGCTCATCGTCGGTCTCTAGCTCATCTCTAATGGCCATAATTGAATTCCGAGCAACAGTAACCATGATTGCAAGGGCAAATCCGTTCCACACATCCATATCCTTGACGGTAAAGTCAAAATGTTCAATATGCCGTAACTTTCCTTTAAGATTCGCCGAATCCAAGGTAACAAAAATGGCCATGGTCTGAGCAATAATGATGCCGTAAAGAATTGGTGGTGCTCTTTTATTCGCATCGATATGATCTATTTCACCCTCTTCTCCGACATGTATGCCAAGGTGGTCTCGATGCTTCTTGGCTAGAAAGTTCATTTGGTTGGTAATTGTCTTGCTGATAGAATCGATAGCCTCATTGGGGCGAGCAGCAACGACCGTCAAGACTGGCAGAAATCGTTTTTTATCAAAACCACCATCCTTCTCTGACCATCTAACATAATCCTGTATTTGTTTCTCGATAAATTTCTCCGTTGGTCGATCAGCAGCGATCTTGTCTCTAACACGGATCCCTAGTCTGAGTAGAGCTTGTAAAGCTTTCACGGCTATTAAGTGATTAGAAAGAGATCAGAACAAGAATTGACATTTGACTTACCATAGGAACCACTGGAACGATTTTCTTGAATGAATGTATTTTCAAGTTCGCTTGTGAAAAGCATTTCAGGAAGTGTAGGAAAATCAATCTGCCAGTGCGAGGGTATTATTTCCTCAAACCCTCGCATCATTATCCTCTCGAAAAGAAACAACTCATCCGCATGCCAGTCTCCAGCTGCTCTGGCCTTCTCAATATCCTCTCTCCTCGCTGCCAACTCCGCTTGTCTAGCCAGGTATTCCGCTACTTTCGCGTCTGCCGGAATTTCCTCCTCTGGTTCTTCCTCCTCTGGCTCCTCCTGCTCGATGCCTTCATCTTCCGTCAAGGCAGAGCTATTCATAGAGCTGCTTTTTTCTTCCGACTCATCATCCTGCTCGACGCCTTCGTCTTCCGTCAAGGCGCTGCCCAGGGAGGTGTTTTGCTCTGCGTGCGATCCAACCTCCTGCTCGATGTCCGCATCTTCGTCTTCCGATAAATCAGAGCTATTCCCAGTGCTGCCTTGCTCGTCGAGCGGTTCAACTTCTTCCTCTTCACCTTCCTCTTCCTCTTCCGACAAGTCAGAGCTATTCAAAGAGCCGCTTTGCTCTTCCTCTTTGTGTGATTCGACTCTCGATCCGATCTGCGACGCGGAATCGTCTGGAGACACTACCACGCTTCCAACCTCGAACTCGTCATCTTCGCGGGGTCTTTTCCGAGGATTCCTGGCTCCAGGTGGTGACAGGTATTTCTCACTGATTTTATCAAATAGTACAGTCTGTGCTGTCTTGTCTTGTGGTTCGGATGCCGGAGCTAGGAAGAGGTGATCGTGCTCTGTTGGAGCATTTGCAGGAGTTGCAGGACCTGGCCCAGTTGTGCGCTGGCGCTTAGGAGAGAGGAATCCCACAAGTGTGTCTTTAAGCCTGAAGACATGGTCCATTTTTTCCTCGCAGTATATCGCGTCTTGGGAATGAGATCGGAGTCGGGAACGATTCGTGTCGCGCAAGTTGCGATGCGAAGGAGAAAGTATGCGTTGTTGATTTCCCGAAGTCGCGAGTCGCTCAATTCTGCCTGTCGCAAGGATTGGTGTTGGTCGTGGCTAAGGAAAAGCTGAGGGCGCCGTAGCTCGAATGTGAAAAGCTGTAGCAAGTGCTCTGTTGAGAAAAAGGACTTCTAGTATCATTTCCATCATTTAGTGGGAATGTCAGTTTACAAGAAGATGTGGTACCTGGAATTCACTTTATTGCCAGAACTGAGCGCTAGCGGCCGTACCCCAGGTCGGTTGTTGCCCCCTATCCCTACGACAAGGATTGCTTAGTGCGAATGCCACACCCGTCCTAGATTTGAGACATCCAAAATCAAATATCCAGCCAAAAAATTTAAAATGGATAATGACTGTTAAGCTTTATATTTGCTAACTAATAAAACAGTGACAAAATCATTTTTCATTTCTTCTCATTTCAGTTCGTCATCATTCCTTCAACATTGTCTCGTCAAAATCATAGCCCCTTTTGAATAGAAAAATTCGCAATTTCTCCTCAGATAAAAAACTACTGAAAAGAGCTCAGTGCTCAGTGCTCACAAAAAATATCTCAAATCCACTGAACTAAAAGTTTCTTCTCACTCACTCCCAGCGCAAATCTTCTTCAATTTCTACTCTCCCTTAGGCCCCGGCCCATTTTTATCATTCCCGCCGAAACCCGCGCCCGGTGCAAGAGAATTCAATCTGTTCTCGGGAGTGGGGATTGGTGGATGACTGTTTGGTCCTTCACCGTCGGTAATCGAAAATCTTGGTAGAGCTGGAGGACCTCAATTTCTTTCAAAGATATCTTGTGTAAGAATTAGTCTCATTTTTCCTGGAACCATCTGTGCTATCGTGGGTACCTCTTGGTCCTCTTCTTTTGCGAGTATGTGCCTTTTCGTGAGCAGCTCTCCCCTTATGCCTTCGAATGCTCGCTAGTGTCGTTGATGTTGGTGTGGGGTACGGGGCGAGTTGGATGAGATAGATGCTATCGGCAGTCAGTACAGGCCTGCTCTTCCAAGTTACCGGAAAGCTCTCGGGTGTAGCAGAATGAGCATGAGTGGTCTTTATGTTGTGAAACGATTCATTCTTCGAACTAAGATCAATCACTAGCGCCGATACCTCGGGCCTATGAATCGGATCTGGGAGTTCAGTAGAATAAGTCTCGACTGTCGTTGTTGAGTCTTTGGCAAGGACTCCGAGGAGAAGGGCACCAACCGTTAAAAGGGCCGAGGACCTCATGTCGCTGTCAATGTTAGCGATATAGAAGCAGGGTGTCTTGAAGATAGTAAAGGTTCCTTGTTGATAAGAGCGATAGAGAAGTCTTATATCTATAAGAAAAGCGGAGGGTGGGTGAGCGACACTCATTCCATCGCTCGTAAGGTGTTTCAGGAGGCATTCCTCCTCGCCACCTGGGCAGACTTACGAGTACATTCTTGAACTTCAGATCACCTGTGGCAAGAGGGGAAGCTCGATTGGCATTTTATGACGTTTTTATATGAGACAGTAGGTTACAATGATAATTCTTGCATTCCCAGTCTAGTTCGTAGGCCCAATCGCCTGGAATCGTCAGCACATCAATTTCACGTCAAATCGATTAGTAAAAGACGTACCTTAGGCCAAGCAACATGTTGCTGGTGACCAGCCATGCCCATAAGCCAGACACCGCCTGGTGACTTGACACCCTTTGGTCCTCCTAAGAAATTATGTGGGAAGCCAATATCAAACGCATTGGCGCCCTCGATCTCTTCAATATCCTCATCAGTCAAAGACAACTTCAAAGCATCGATGTTACCCTTGAGGTGCTCCAATTTGCGGCCCCCTACGATTGGGAACACATATGGAGCTTTGTGCATGATATACGACAAGGCAACGCTGGTGATCTGGGTGTCTTTCTTTTTTGCGATTTGCTCAAGCACCTTGCTGATTTTGATCGCTGCCTCGCTGGCGCCACCCATTTTTTCGGCCTTCTTGACTGGCCCTCTGCTCCTCGGTCTTGAAGTTGCCACCACCAAGAGCGCCCCAGGGGGCCAAACCCATTCCTTCCGAGGCGACCATTGGGATGATGTCACGCTCGAAGTCACGGTGTTCAGCCGACCAACGTCCTTGATAAACCGAGAATTGACGCAGACCGTTTTGACGAGCGTACTCATTTGCTTTCGATACAACCCAGGCTGGTGTGTCGGAGATGCCGAGATAAAGCACCTTACCCTGAGCGACGACAGTATTGAGTGACTGCATCAATTCTGGGATTGAGCAGGTGAAGTCCCACCAATGGACATAAAGCAGGTCGATATAAGTGGTCTGAAGCTTCTTCAAGCTGGCCTCCAGTGAAACATGGAGGGATTTGGTGCCATTTCCTGTAGTGTTGATGATGATTTCATCATCATGTCCAGTTCGAAAACAAGTAGTAAATTTTGTCGCGATCACCATTTGATCTCTGTTACCCCTCTTTTTCATCCATTCTCCAATCCAGATCTCAGACTCCTCGTCCTAAATATAATTAGTATTCACCTACATTACAATCTACATATAATTGCTTACCTGGTAATTGTTTGAGGTGTCAATGAAGTTTCCGCCAGCCTCGTAGAAGTAATCAAGAATCTGCTCTGTAGTCTCCTTATCACATTTGCCCATGAAATCCTCCCTTGAATAAAGTCAGATGAGGTCGAACACGTTAAAATCTAGACGGATCTCACCAAGCATCTCCAAAATTCATAGAGCCAAGACAGAGAGGAGAGACTCGGACAGAGGCATTGGGAGCCAGCATTCGATATTGTCCAAGGACTTTCTTGGGTGGCGGCGATGGTGGGAAAGGCATGGTGAAAGGCAATTGATGGCAATTGATAATCACTGTAGAGTTGTGGAGGTATTTGAGAATCGATATCGAGGATGAAGGGGGAAGGGTGGAGAGTGAATACTTATACCATCGGGTGTGAGCCGTATGATCTCATGCTAGTTGACCCGGCTCTTTGTCTGAACACTCTCCCACATCACATCTCCGAACATAGCTCCAGGATCTTGCAGTAGCCGCTGCGAGGGTGTGACACCTGCAGGCATGGAACTCTCGCTATGTATGAGTCTGCAATACGATAACGCTCCACTTGAGGCAAACAGTGCCACCATATGCGTGCCAGGGCCAAATATGGCCGAGCAGAAGCGTGTAGGCGGTAGTCAGACCATGAGCCAGCTCTCTGTGGAGAGGCCCCACGCCATGCTGGGGTAGACGGTTGAAAGGTTAGTTCTCGGTTTTAACCAATGACCTTGGGACGTCATTAATGCAGGAGGACAATGCGTTCGGACTTAGGCCTTTGAAAGCGTTTGTCCTGCATTAGCCTTACTAGCCTCCCTCTCGAGCCCGCAAGTGGCCATGATAAGGTGCTGACAGAAGTAGCCCAGAAAAGGAGAAAAGGTCATCCCAAATGTGATGGGCTTACCTACTAGTTCTAGCTACGACAGGGGCATCTGGAGAGTTGAAGTATGCTTTGTAATGTTCTTAGGCTTCGCTCTTAACGCCGATACTCGGTCGAGTGCCGGCCTTCCAACCTTACGAGCCTGGTCAGCTAAGTCTGCGTTTTCAGGCTACTTTTAAGCGATTTCCAGGCGCTGTGACCCCGCTTTCAGGCTTTCGAAAACGAAAGCTATCGCGATCACTTGAATGTTATAAAATAACTAAGAATAATTATAGTATAGAAAATAAGTAATCGTGAGTTTTGGAAGGTAAAGATACTTTTTAATAACTAGCTTTTGAAAGTTTACGACTTTTGATTTTTGATTTACTAGTAAAATACCCTGAAAACACAGACTTAGCTGGCCAGGCTCGTTACAGCAACACATCAAACGTGATAACACCATAGTAACAAAATCTCTTATCTTCGCTGACTAGAAATCATACCCCGAACGTTAACTTCGAGGGAAAGCACTGAGCATGTCTACCTAGGTAAATTACTATCCTACTGTGGGCATCTTACTTTTCTTTTACTTCGTACCTAGGTGGACTTATTCGGATTTTCGTTTTTCCCCAGGCCGAGTGTAGTGATAACCTTAGTGCCTGAGGCATTAATAGACTCGGTTAAGGACTTCCTGTACGAGGATGCAGATGAGTCCGATCCCGATCTCCCCTCCGAAACATCGCAACCATTCCGCCGAAGTCGACCGCGATGTGCTAGTGTGATCCAATTAGTTGAGCCAAAATGATCACACCTGGCAGAGGATGAGCTATATCAGCATTTTGTCTCGTGTTCTTTATTGGCTCACCTCATACAGAGATTCCACGGCTATCGAAAACAATCAGGCCGGCCCCTCAAAACCACAATCTGAACCGTTTGGTGGTCAAGAGCATTGTACTGGTTAGTGTCCGGCCAAGCTGCATCAGGAAACCGAAATCATATGGTTGCATTCGATCCGAACATCCCGATGTTTTAGCTACGTCTTATATCCCAAATTTCCTGTGGAAACCCAGCCTTCTTGTGACGGTCAGATTTGACCGTCATGTTTTGCATCAACAAGCCACGTAAATTTAGTGAGCAGTATTCACACTAGGAAAGGTACTCACCCGAGACGAGGAGAAGCACTCACAGTTAGAGAGAAATCCACTGATTCACACGAGGAGAGGTACTCCCACAAGCAGAGCTACTCGCAAATGGAGAGACATTCAGGATCTATAATCAATAGATTCTCAAAGGTTAAGTGCTAAAATATCGCGGTGGAACACAGCTGTCCGGAGACATTTGGTGTGAAAATGCATGGGCGACAATTCTGCAAATTCTGCAAATTCGCCAATTCAACAGCCTCCACAACGCTACCCAGTCAATCAACCCCAATACCAGAGTATTTCCCACATACCCTCAGAAACACTATGGCATTCCAAGAAACTTTGAGAGCTGGTTTAGAAAAATCGCAGCTGGAAGTCTTCCGCCAGCATATATGCCTAAGCTAGATCGCCCAGACAGCAGTTTTGGGTGGGCACTGCAAGGTAAAACGGTGGTACTGCTGCTCTTTTGTTTTGCCTAGCTCATTTCTTAAACTGCTAAATTTTAATATTTTTTTTTGGAAATTTGTCTCATTATGTTGCCTGTTTCTCGGTATTCAACTTATCAATTGCGTACAAGTGACGCGAAGCTCGAACATTCTCAAAATTTTGATTGGTTTCAATATGGTGCAATGTAGATGCGAAAAACAATCGAGCTGATTCGATCAAAAATTATCAGAATAGACCAAGGCGTATGTCCAAGTCTGGTTCTGGTTCTATGTTAGTGAAACTAAAGCAAAGCACATTCTGAAGTCCTCTCAACATCGCAACCGTTGTCCATTTAAAGAAACTTTCAATCTTTCTTTCTCCTTCCTGGTTTATGTGTTAGCGCAGTTCGACTATTCCGCACTCCACCTGTCGTGTTGTAGTTTTGGACTCTCAAAATATGCATTTACATTTAAAGAATTAACATTGTTTGCATCTGCTACTGTTTCCAAGGAGTTTTGAAAGTTTATTCATTTGCGAACATTTTCTATTGGGCGCGCTAGACGGGAAGCAAATCCCCTGTTCTAATCGATCGCAAGAATTCGTTTGTTTGGATCTCTTTGTTCCTGCTTGTGACTGTATGCAAATTTTTTAGCGTTAAATTAGAAAAAATTCGTCCTTCAAAGATTTCATTGGGATCTAGTGTTTAAATACAAAGGCCTTTCCTGGGTTTACTCTAAAACCTGGCAAGCCATCAAGCATAAGCCCACGCAAAGAGAAAAACAATTTCTATTATAAACAGCTAGCGAAACACGGTTTGATTCTCGGTCTGTTATTTTCGGTCGTATTTACAAACGGGTGGGAAAGACGAAGATTCGGCGTCTATGTCATGTGAACCGGTTTTCGGAGGCTGGCGAAACTCCTCCTCAGCACTTCTACCGAATTGCGTCAACAACCACTCTTATCCCGTGTACACACGGATAACGGCACGATCAATCCTATTCTAAACGCTTATTCGTCTGATTCTCTTGGCAACTATTATCTTAACAGGCAAGTGCTGGAACTTACCTATGCAGATTTAGTCACGTGACTGAAAATTTCGGACTAACAGAATCGACATAACGGAGCCGGCCGCCGAGACTAGCCATTTATTTTCTTCCTCTCCCCCCACTGTTGTCATTTTTCTTCATAAACACCTCTGCTCCCCAATTTCCCTGCAATTCAACACGTTGTCGAGAATCCTTTTACCCAAGTTTGGTGTTGCGAATGCAAAGAGTTGGTATTTATTTAGCAGAGGACAGCTGCTTTAAGAAACACCAATCTCAAAATGTCGGCGATGTCGCGAGAATCGAGTCCCAGACTCGCGATGTCGAAAAAGGCGGGGTAAAATTACCAGAAAACCCAGTTGCTGGGGGACCTATAATTGAGACTCAAAACCTCTCGGCCTCGACAGAAAACGAAAAGGGGCTATCCAACCTCACCCGTCAACCAGACTCCGATGAGTCTTCCATCATCGAACAGGATGATAAAGACGATTTTCCGGAGGGTGGCTTACAAGGCTGGAGTGTTGTTGTCGGCTCTTTCTGTGGCTCCTTCTCAGTCTTTGGAATCATCAACAGCACAGCAATCCTGCTAGAATACTTCCAGGAGAATCAATTGAAAGACTATTCGCCAAGTCAAATAGGATGGATCTTCGGTCTCTCCTTGTTCTTAACCTTCTTCTGTGGAGCCCCAATCGGACCAATCTTTGACGCCTATGGACCGAGAGCTTTGATAGCAGCCGGAAGTGTCCTTCTGATTACTTCAATGTTCTTGCTGGGACTTTGCACTCGTACGTAACAATAATATAAATATTTCCTTAATCGTGACTAATTTATAACTAGAATACTGGCACTTCTTCATTGTGTATAGTGTGCTTAACGGTATCGGCGGCTGCCTCATCAACACCCCATGTATCGCCTCAATCGGCCACTTCTTCCTTAGAAAACGAGGAAACGCCACTGGGATAGCCATGACTTCTGGCTCAATTGGTGGCATAATCTTCCCCCTTATGCTCCAAAAGCTTTTCCCTGTGGTAGGCTTCGCCTGGGCCACACGAATCCTCGGTTTCATCCTCGTTTTCCTGCTCGCTATTGCCAACCTCCTAGTCAAGAGCCGTCTACCACGCAAGAAGATAGTCAGTCTCAAGAAAGTCTCTCCAGACCTGACCGTCTTCAAAGATCTACCATTCCTATTCGTCACCCTGGGAATCTTCCTCATGGAATGGGGTATCTTCGTACCGTTAACGTATATAACTTCCTACGTCGTCGCTCACGGCCACAGCTCCGCGTTCGGTTTCCAAATCCTGGCTTTCTTGAATGCAGGCTCCTTCTTCGGACGCTTTTTCGCCGGCTTAGTAGCAGACATGATTGGCAGAATGAATACACTCATTCTCAGCATAGCCATGTGCGTTGTAGCAAGCCTAGCGCTCTGGCTACCAGCCGGCGATTCAACCCCCATGATCGTCGTCTTCGCGGTGATCTTTGGCTTCGTCAGCGGAAGCAACCTGAGTCTCAGCCCTGTTTGCGTCGGGCAGATGTGCAAAACGGAGCACTATGGAAGATACTATGCTAGTTGCTGGATGTTTGTTGCTTTTGGGTAAGCTACTTCAATATTTCTATCTAAATTACTTTGTGCTAATATACTCTTTAGAACTTTGACCGGTCTCCCAATTGCAGGACAAATCCTCACTGCCAATGGCGGTGACTACACTGGCTTGATTATCTTCACTGGACTCTCGTACGCTGCTGCGTTGATCTGCCTTATCGCTGCCAGAGTTCTGGCAGTAGGCTGGAAGATCACAATTATTTACTAGAAATAGGACACTCTTCCTTCTTTGGAAGAACAAGTCTGCCTATTTAACAACATATCAAAATTGATAGTAACAGGTGATCACATTGGTGGAAAGTTGGAAACAATTCGAGTGTAGTTATTGATTTTGAAGTTGGAAAGCGCAATTGAAGTTATGAAACGCTCATTCTTGCTGATATCTGCTCAGGATACGTACCTTTTCTAAAACGGCGATATGCCGCAAGTGTTTTTATTCTTTTTTTAGATGATTCTACACTCGTTATTATCCAAGATCTGATTACATCTCAGTTATATATCACACTCATTGTAGTCGTTTATAATTTATACGAATTTCAATCATTTATCAAATATCAACCACTTAAAATAATTAAATTAAATTCAATACAAATTCAGAGAGTCTTGTCGTCATTAAACTCTTCAAAAACCAAGTCACGGGCTCCGCGAAGTATCAGATGATTGGGTCTTTTCTCTACAACCTGGCCCTTATAATTGTTAAATGACGCCACGGGCTTGAACCAATCAGAGCCCAGAAGGAGATATCCTAACCAGGTGATTGGTCAGACCACTCGGGATTTCGACGGTATTTGGACTCGCCTAACAATTAAAAGGGCATGGAGGTTGTAAGCGTGTTTAGGTCCGTTTTGGCACTCCAAAGGAAATTCAAGGAGATGTGATGTTCTGCGTTTATGATTCGCTAGTGGTCTTTTTTGTGGCTGTTGATATACTCATACTCAGGGGCGGAAGAAAGCAGAGTAGGTATGTATATGGATGGTATTTCAAGATCATACAGTATATATACACGACATCTCATCAAGACATCACGCCGCCCATCACCATAGAATTTAACCCCCATAAAAGCGCCGTACACTGCTTGAGCTATGTGTCTATGCCCCCTTTACCATTTTCCGGTAACCAAAGACAAAGCCAAAAGAGACAACTTTAACATGTCCAAATACCCACAGTGCCGTCCCGGCGCCCCTCCGTCAGATAGCCATCTTTAATACGCACCCGCTCTATAATTGCAGGGGTTTTGCCGTCATCTAAGGCGTTAACTCCAGGTCCGCAATCCCAATGGCGGCCGTCCATTTTATCGTACACTTTGGCGACGTCTTCTCCCGCTGCGGAGACGATTCGGCGGTTGTCGAACATCATGCTTGTGATTGGTGAATCATAGGCGTAGGCATCATGGATTGCTCCTGTCCGAAGGTCCCAGATCTAGCAATAATTAATAAAAATGAGAATTTCATGATTCCATAAAAGAGACTTACTCGAATACTCCGATCCAAGCTTCCAGTGACTAAATGCACATCGTCGAATTGAAGACATGTGACAGGACCTGTATGCCCAACGAGACTCCGATGGACTTGCCCACTCCTCAAATCCCACAATCGGACCATTCCATCAGCTGTACCACATGCCAGAGCTGCGTCGAAGACCTGGACAGCACCCACGAAATCCGCCGATGCATCTGGAACCCTACCCGTTTGCCGCCACGAACCTTCATTAGAGCCCATCGTTGCTGAAGCTTGAGCTGCTGCCCACATTACGTCAAGAGTTTGCACGCAACGTCCCTTTTCGAGATCCCATTGTCGGAGTGTTTTGTCAGCTGATCCCGAAATAAGGGTATCACCCCTGAAATGCAAAGCTGTAACTTCGTCCACGTGGGCTTCAAGAGTGAACAGAGGGCAGTCTCTCATGGTTCCAACTGGAGGATCAAAACGCCCTTCCTCGGCATCTCCAAATGCTAGCGGATCCTCATGATCATCTCCATCTTTGTTAATGCGATTGCTAGGAGGCTCATAATAGGCTTTGCTGAGATCCCATAGTCGAATAGTGGCATCCATAGATCCAGTTACAACAATATTATCTTCCACCTGTAGAGCTCGTACTGATGCCGTGTGGCCTTCAAGCAGGCCCATACACCTCCCGGCATTTAAATCCCACACTCGAACACTATCATCTAACGCAGACGTTACCATTGTACCGAACGGGACGTCAAAATCCAAAGCCGTAATCATATCCTGGTGAGCTTGAATCTCTCGAATCATAGACCCTGGCTCAAAATGTTCATGTAGAATAGGCATAGATTTCCGTCTTATGGTTTTATGTCTCTTTGTTTTCGTTGGGGTGCTCGTTGCTGAAGGGAGCTTTTCGTATATTGACTCGGACATAAACGAGGCATCCATTGCAGTGTCCTCTGTCTCCTCCAAGTCAACCTCTGCCTTTAAAGCGTCAGCATCCTCGAGTTGTTCTTGGGCATCTTCAATTCTGTTTTCGACATCGAGAACTTTGAAAAGTCAGTCTTCTTTCCAGTTTAAAAGCAAAAATATACCTACTGTCGTGCTCTAGCAATGCCTCCTCCTGCTCGAGTCCCGCTAAACGGTCGAGTACTATCTTCCGCGTGCTACTGAGATTTGCGATTTTGTTGTCAATCTCATGGATCTCGCTGCTTGCCATATTTTTACGGATGCTCATCATTTCCAGCTGGTGATTCAGGGTATTCTTCTCTTTTTTGAGCTTTCCTATTGTCGGAGGTGTGTTATCCGATTCTGACTTATCGTCCTCGAGCAGTTTTCTCCCCCTCGATACCCGTCTTCGATGTCGTTTGTCTTCTGGACTGCTTTCAGGCAATGTAGCCTGAAAGCCTTGGAATAGCGAATAGGTATTGTCATTCTCAGGAATGTTTCTCAAAAGTTCGTCAGGTAAATATGTTAAGGCGCGGTATTGTATTTCGGAAGTAGACAGTCTCGATCGAACCATGTCTGTCGGACTTGTTTTGGCAAAGGAGAAGACGCTCCTCTGGAGGTTCGGCCTTCGTAATTGCTTGTGAAGATCGCTCATTGCATTTTGATAATGTGTACTCGAACTTGGATCCGCCAGAGGGCCCATTAAATGACCTGCAGTCGTCGTGACTTTTCTCCCAAATGCTTCCAAGCCGCGAGTCTGCAGTCGGTCAACGCGAGGCCATACATAAGGAGCGATATCCTTACAGATATTATGGTGGAATCTTCGTTCTCTGGTCCCCCAAATGGAGGTTCATTGCGGCTACTCGAGCCAGCCATACGTCGTGCTTCACCGTGAGCAGGTCATAAAATATCTGAGAGGCACAAAGGAAATTGGTCGGGTGTGCTGGCTGTGTTGGGAAAAGTTGGAGCAGAAGGAGCTTTTGTTTATCTTGGTCGTGTGGACTTTGTGAAGCCGATGATGCTTGCGCATGTTCAAGCCACGCCCTGTGGCTGCGACGACATGTGGCTTGAGACGGCCGCACAGGGGTGTACTTCATCTGCGAACTCGCTCTTCCCACGTAGCAAAAATGTGCATCGCAACAAAAAACAATACTTAGCCTATCAGGTGCGCCCACCTTAGTCACTGACTCATAAAACTCAACAATTTTTGTGTACACCGAATTCTCACTTCTTTACTCTATATAACAACACCAAAGCTTTACTTCCCAGCGAAACCTGAGGAACAACTTCCCCCTCCCCCCCAAATCAACATGGATACAGCAATAGATCTCTCCGACGCCTCGAAGGCCTTAGACCTAGCAAATATCCGTTTCCAGCTCATGTAGGTATCCCTCTTGCATGAATAAGGTAGCTATGCTCACATGACCTTCAACTTAGCCGCTTGGAAGACACAATCACATTTCACCTAATAGAGCGGGTACAATTCCCTCTCAATGGTACAATCTACAAAGCGGGCGCTTTAAACATACCAAATAGCAGCCTCAGCTTCCTGGACTGGACACTTCGAGAGCGAGAGAAACTTGATTCCTTGATCCGGCGCTTCCAGTCCCCAGACGAGTACCCTTTCTTCCCAGATGCTCTTCAAACCCCAATCCTCCAACCGTTGCACTACCCCAAAATATTGCACAAGAATGATGTCAATATCAACGAGAAAATCAAGACCGGCTACATTGAACATTTCCTCCCCACTGCTTGCGCAGATTTTGGCCGGCAAGACAGAGGGGAGACGGAGGAAAATTATGGCTCTGCAGCTACCGCCGATATTGCCTGTTTACAAGCACTGTCGCGGAGAATCCATTTTGGCAAGTTTGTGGCGGAGTCGAAGTTCCAGACTGAAAAGGAGAAGTACACAGCGTTGATCAAGGCAGAGGATAGGGATGGTATAGGCGCTGCAATTACAAACGAGGCTGTGGAGAAAAAAGTTCTGGAGCGCCTCCGACTGAAGGCTAGGACGTACGGTACAGACCCAAGCATAGATGGTGAGGGTCCTGCAAAGATCAACGTGGACGCTGTTGTCGACATGTACAAGGACTTTGTTATTCCTCTTACAAAAGTTGTAGAGGTGGAATACCTGATGCAGAGGTTGATCCCGGAGTAAACGTGGAAAACAGACCTGGGTTGAGTGGGCAATGCTTCATTGTGGAGGACTAAGATACTCGCCAATAGCTTTGACCGCTCCCTCAAACTTAGATGCTTCTATCAAGATCATAGAACCTTGTGGTTTAATACCCATTTCCTGGAATGCTCTTTTGCTATCCGCCATCCCCTCCCCCTCGTCTTTAGTGTATTCGTAAGACCCCGACGCAAGCGCGTGCCTTTGCAGAACTTCATCCTCAGGGTGGAAGTAAAATGTTTCTTTGCTTGCCTTGCCTGCCTTGCTCTTCTTCGTCCGCGGCGCGTCTTCTTGGTCAAGGGCTGACGCAATTTCGTGGTATGTTTTCGACACTATGAGATAATGCGTAAATTCGTATGGTTCCTTATCCTCCACGGCCGCTTCGATCTCATCTATAAGCATAGCGTACATTGGTGGAGATATCTCAGCAGGGCAATTGATCAAGCGCTCTGCGAGCACCAGCCCAACTTGTGACGAGGATGAGGACAGCAAGTTGCTAAGGGCTGACAATGCTGGATTTGACCTCGATTTTCCCAGGAGGTATTGTGCAAGGTCCTTTATTGCCTGGTTTTCTCGGTGTTCGTGTACATTGAGAACTGTAAGAAATGCGTACGCATCTGTATCTTCGCCATCGACCTTGACCGTGGAGCCAATTGTGGGCTGAGAAAGGATGAGATTTGCGAGAGCGGATAGATTAAATAGCTGCGCATCGACGTCAAATAATTGCCTCAGCAGACTCTTGAGCCCGTGGAAGTCGATATCTGGCTTGAAGTTAAACCACTCGAAGTCGACGTTAACCATGTCAACATCCTGCAATTTGAATTAGCAGAATCTCTTAAATGTAGGGATGGAAAGAGGGGTAACTTACATCGTCGCTTCCGCTATCGTCAGCCTCCACAGGAGGTGCCTCGGCGAGGACCTCGGGATCTCGATTCCTCTTCTTGACCATTCTGAGGGGATTGCGGTACTGTGGCCTGCGATAACATTGCAGGAAGTGAGAAATATTTCTCGAGGCTGGATGCTTATCTCCACGTGATCCTTGAGATAAGAGAAAATTTCCAAGTCAAAAGTTGCCCAAGCAAAAACCCCCACAACATCCCTCTTTGACTTCAGAATCAACCTCTTTACTGAGGTTGGAAATTCCTTCGTCTCACGTCATACATTCGAAACCGTGGCCGCCAATGGAGCTCTCCCCAATGAGCCGCACAAGACTTTTGATACCATCCTCACTTTGGATTTTGGGTTAGTTATATGCACAAAGGCGTGTTTAAAATCCTTGAAAGCGGGTCATCCTAACCGTGTTACAGTTCTTAATATTCCCACTTGATCACCAGGCGATTGCGTGAACCCGATGTATACCCTGATATGCTCCCCTGCACCCAGAAGCCTTCCGAGCTTTCATGGAAACCCAAGGGCATTATCCTTTCGGGAGGGCCATATTCTGTTTACGAGAAGGATGCACCACATGTCGACCCTGCTATTTTCGAACTAGGAGTTCCGATCCTTGGGATATATTATGGATTGAAAGAGATAGCTTGGCACCACGGAAAAAACGTTGTCGCGTGAACGGAAAGAGAATACGGTCATGCGGATTTACAAGCTAAGGGACTTAACGGTCACGTAGGCAGGCTCTTCAAGGACTTGGAGGATAACTTGAAGGTCTGGATGTCCCGCGGAGACAAACTTGGCGCGCTTCCGCCTTCCTTCTATATCATTTCTACTACGAAAAATGGTCCCTTTGCAGGTATTGCCCACGAGACCCAACCTGTTTATGGGATTCAGTTTCATCCCGAAGTTACACATACACCACAAGGTACCAAGCTGTTGGAGAACTTCGCTGTTAAAATATGCCAAGCAAAACAAGATTGGACCATGGCCAAGTTTGTAGACAAGGAAATAGCGCGGATTCGTGCCCTTTTCGGAGAAAAAAGGCCAAGTTCTCGGAGCTGTCAGTGGAGGAGTCGATTCGACAATAGCAGCTAAGTTGATGCACGAGGCTACTTGTGACCGGTTCCACGCCGTTCTCGTTGACAATGGTTGTATGCGTCTGGATGAATGCGAGCAGGTCAAGGAAACTTTAACTAAACACTTGGGTATTAACCTTACGGTGGCTGATACGTCGGATCTATTCCTGGACGGGCTAAAAGGCATCACCGATGATCCCGAAGCAAAGCCAAGCGAAAATTCATCGGTGGCACTTTCATCGACGTCTTCGAAGCTGAGGCTTTTAAGATTGAAAAGAGGCTGAGAATTCCCCGAAGGCTGGACGGATCGAGTGGTTCCTTCAAGGAACGCTCTATCCGGACGTAATTGAGAGCATTTCCTTCAAAGGCCCCTCGGCAACGATCAAAACCCACCATAACGTCGGCGGACTCCCCGAACGGATGATGAATGACCAAGGGTTAAAATTGGTAGCACTTAAGGGAGCTCTTCAAAGATGAAGTCCACGAGTTAGGCCGTAAGCTCGGAATCCCCCACGATCTAGTGATGCGCCATCCATTCCCTGGGCCAGGAATCACCATCCGGGTCTTGGGTGAGGTGACACGGGAGCAGGTCGCGATTGCTAGAAAGGCAGATTACATTTTTGTCGAGGAAATCAAAGCCGTCGGCTTGTATGACCAAATTAGCCAGGCTTTCGCTGCTTTGTTGCCTGTCAGGGCTGTGGGTGTCATGGGTGATAAGCGCGTGGATCAGCAGGTTATTGCTCTTCGAGCAGTGCAGACGACTGATTTCATGACGGCGAACATTTTCAGGTTTGACTGGGAATTCTTGGAAAGAGTTTCGACCAGAATTGTGAATGAAGTTGATGGTGTTTGTCGCGTTGAGTATGACTTGACTAGCAAACCTCCCGGAACCATTGAGATGGAGTAGAATAACTCTGCTGCGTATATTTGGGCGAAGGTTTTCTGATGCTATGAGATAGTCTCAACTTGAATACCCCGTTGTGCTTTTTCGGGCGTTTATATGCTGGGTCCCTACAAGGTAGGTTTGCTTGCTTTGTGGCGTTAATGAATAACATTAGTAGATTAAATCCACAAGTCAAATAGGAGGCAACAAGTGAGACTAAACACACACATTCATACATCTGTATTCCCCTTTTCCTATCTAAAAAGCCACTTTCAGGGCTAACACCAATGCCGCCGATTATCCTACTTCCAACCACCCCAAGCTCTGCTCATTCCTCAAAGCCTTCTTCAAACATATCTCATCAAAACCGTTCACCATCCACTCAGCATGCAAGGCTGTCACGAATCTTCGTCGCTATCAAACAATGAATACAAGAATTTGGGTATATAGAAAGGAAAGTTTATAGTGTATGCCCATGTATACTTCTGTTAAAGAAAATACACATGCTGCGTTGTTGTAATATTATTAGAGCTGATCCTCTAACAGCGTATAAGCTGGAGGTTGCAATGCTCAGCATGTGGTGAATGCAATATGCTATGCGAATCATAGGTCTATAGTGTAAGAGGCGTCAATAGAGGAAGAGGGGCCATAATGGGTGGTGAGTATGTGTAGCGCTCCTGCGTCTGGTGATTCGTGATTGCGATTGAAGCGGATGTGATATTGGTAAGTGTCCTTCAAACAGGCAAAAATGCGAAAGCTCCGAACTCCTTTACCGAAATGTAACACCATCATGAAGCCGTAGAAAACAAAAAATCAAGAGGCCATTAAGTCGGAGCATCATGTGTTGCCGCCGTGTTGTTGAGGAGCACTAGAGCCGGTTTCTGTCGAGCCATCGCCTTCAATGGTCTTTCTCCAATGGTCAGGTAGACAGACGCAAACCAGGGGGAATGCTTTAATCTCGCCGCTGACGTTCGGCGAGTCGTCTCGCCGACCCGACGTGTGTGACACACCGCTGTCTCGTTGCGCGTTTCGTTTCGCATCCCACTCCTCTGCTCGCTCGTTGATCATGACCCCCGTGGCCCAGCCATCATCCCATATACCGACAACCTTGAGCATATCACCACGTTCCAAAGCGAACTCATCTCCTGCGCGTGGTTGGTAAGCCCATAACGTTGCGACTTTGTCCCCTGGGTGTATTTCATCGGATGAATAATAGTCCTTGAAAAAAGGTAATTGCTCTGACTGTTGGCTGGCTACTCCTGGGGGAGATGACATGTCGCCGCCGCTTCCAGAACGCGGAGATCCTGGGTCATCAAATCCAAGAGCTGAACTGCTAGATAGAGAACCGTTCCGACGCGCGGTTGGTGGAGGTCTTAGAACTCCTCCCTGATTATTCGAGATCGGACTGTACTCATCCGATGACGATTCATGATGTCTCCTACTCCGTCCGGCTGCGTACCCCGCAGCAGCACTGGCAGCTGAAACTCCTGCGCCGTCTCCTCGAGGTGGTGATGAGTCTGTTGGGCCCTCCAAAGCCGACATTCGTGCAATTCGTCCGCCTGGAAGAACTTCGTATCCTTCAGGAGTGTTTGTAGAGCCTACGGCATTGTAGGCCATAGCTTGACCCCTCCTTGCTGGAGATGGCTGATTGAAGACGCTTCCATTTTGGCTTCCACGTCTTTTTCGGAGGCAAAGGAACAAGAGAAATAGTAACACTCCGACAACGGCAGCCCCCGCAATGGATCCAATGACAATTCCAGCAATAGCACCTCCAGAAAGACTTTTCTGAACATTCGCGGACGCTGCAGCGGCTGACGAGGAGGATGCTGGCGACGAGGAAACCGTTGACGATGCTGTTGGTGCACTCGTGGAAAAGGTCATAAACGCCGTGATCGTTGGTAGTACTACCCCTTGGCATCTTTGGTCCGCCTTGGAATTGTAACAGCACGTGTCTGTACTGTTCTGTCCACCAGAACCACAATATTGACATAGGCCAACCGTGCTGTTTCCGAAACCACAATTATCGGGTTCATTTACGGCACCATCTATGCAAGAACCACTCAGTGAGTTAGCCGGTAAGGCGCAATTCGTGAAGTCGGCTCTAATTTGGCTATCAGCATTGGAACTCGGATTTGTACAGAGAGCACTGTTGGCGATGATAATAGCCTCGCTCTCGGCTTGGTCGGCCTAGTTTACGTTAATATGGATGTCCATCTAGATAGATTGGAGAACTCACGCATGTGGCAGCGCAGACCGGCCGCGAATCGGCATCCGACAGACTACATGGTGTTTTGGAATTTTGTATTATCGCATTACATATTACTGAGGTGGTGAAGCGGGCGTAGAGGTTTGTGGTGTTCGTTAAATTGATGTTTCCGCAGCCGAGAAGCGTTTGGTACCTGCATATTTTGTTAGGCTGCCTGAAAAGCCTGGGACGGTAGGAGATATATATACTTCTCTTGAACGTAGCTTGTGGAAATGTATGCGCTCAATTGCTCGTCAAACGTCGTAGTGCTCGACACGAATTTCAGGAATGGACTACGAACGGAATGTTAGTGAGGCGCGTCCAGCATAAGGTGACAGCGGACATACAAATATCCAACCACAGTGCTATCGGTCGTCGAGATAGACGCGGAACTGAAGGCAGGGCATTGTGTTGACCCTTGCAGCGAGATACAACTCTGTGCCATTGCGACTGGCGCGGTCGCCAGAATTGACAGCAACACTGCTCGATTGTTGAGGCCCATTGACCTTTGTTTTCGCCTGCTGGAGTTTGAGCTATCCCTCCGTCGTCTCGATGCCATTGCCGGACTGCGCGGCACTTCTGGCTCTGCTATATCAAACAGGTTCGCATTATCGGTCGGCGATATGTGAATAGTACGTTCGTGTCCTCTGTCCCGGTGGTCCTCCTTCATATTTCGTTTTTAATCGACCGCCCTCAATATTCATCGACGCGCCTCTCTGCTTCCTCGCTGTTGATCTTCTCCTCCTTTGGCGGCGATGTAATTCAAATATCCCGCCTTCACTAACCAAAAAATCCCACGTCACGATAGGCCGTGAGAGGGTGAAAGAAGTGAAAATCCAAACGAATGACTTTTGAGGCTGTTTTGAAGGAGTGTGGTATTGAACGGAGAGCAACAAAGCGGGTGGCCGGTAAGAGCTGTCGACTTGGGGGTCGCGGTCGCGGTTGCTGGCGGGCGAGTAGGCGAGCAGGCAGTCTGCAGGAGCAGGAACCAGGTGCAGGCCGGGGAAAAAGGAAAGGGCCAACCTGAAAATGGATGGCCAATGCGTTGTTGCAGGACGCTGTGGGTATGGGCTAGCTAGGCGCAAAATTGGGCTTCGGCACGGCGAAAATGCGAGGAGTCAGGGAGTCTGGTCAAGCTACAGCGCTGTGCGGGCAGCGGGCAGACACGAAGCAGAGGCCGAAAAGAGGGCCAATCTGGAGAGTGAGAGAGGGTGGGAGAGAGTCTGCAAGGGGAGATGGTGTTGGTGATGGTGGAATGTGAAATGTGAAATGTGAACCGTAGGGACAGTGACCGCGGGCTGCGTGTTGACTTGAGGAGGGCGAAATACCGGTGCTCCTGTGCTGCAGCCGTAGCTCTGCAGTAGTAGTGGTGCCGACAGCGTCAGCGGCATGCGGTTCATTTAAATATTTTGTGTGAGATGTTGTCAAGAGCAAAGTCTCAACGCTCCCTCTGCAGATGCGGATGCGGTGCGATATGCACGCAAGCAGCGCTCTCGCTCACCCCAGTCCTGTCCTAGTCCCCTAGGCCAGGCCTCTTCATAGAACACGTCCTAAAGACGGACACGACGAGGTTCGCGAGGTGGACGAACCGTGAACCGTGAACCGTGATGCGCCTGTGGTTTTAAACACTGCCCCGCCTTCTTTGAAGCCATACAGAACCCTATCTTCTTTGCGTCGCTGCCATCCTCTGTGTTTCTGCGTTGCTGCTCTGCCGTCGCCGACTGCTTTGGCTCTGAAGCTTGGAGACGACGAGCGCCCCGGCGAGGTTTAGAATTATTTTCGGAGCCTTTTGAGCCCTCCAGCACCTCCCATTGGTTTGCAGAAGGGCCCTGTTCTGACACCCTGCCGTGTTGAGTCTAGCAGCCATGTGGGAAATGAGGGCTGCCCAGCATTTTGCCAGGGACATCCAAACTGCAGCCAAACCATCCAAACCCTTTTCAAGTCCGGTAACGTTTAAAAAAGAGCTTGGGACTCTTATTATTGTTAGCAACATTGCGCCAATTGGCCAATCATTATGCGCAGACTGCTGTGTTTTATGGCCTGGAGACCGTTTGAAGTTTGGACTTCGTTCCGTGGTTCAAGCTCTCCATGCTGTGGTTTGCATTGAATGAACGTTGTCGGGCCCGGATACCAAAGATCTAGAGGTTGAGATACGCTTTCTCGGCCAGCCGTCAGGGTTCAGCAGACGTTGCACAGTTCAGGCTCAGTTGTTGCACAGGAGAACCCTGCGGCCATGCCACCAAACAAACGAAAAAGTATCTGCTGTCATCCCAATATCCGCAAGGTTCAGCCGACTACTTCGTAGACGGGATGCCATGTTGGAGTTTTGATGTTCGTCCAATGCTGTCCTCGACGGGTTACGAAAACGAGAGCTGAAATCCTTCAATTATTGTCCAACTCCTCCCAATTGTCTTGCAGAAGAGCTTCCCTTGTAAACTCAAATCTGGAAACGGGAAACCACCACCTGCTTGCCCCGCGTTTTCATGCGTACCAAAGTCTCTTCATGCCAACTGTTGCAATTGAGATTCGTTCATAAACTGCATGTTCCGTTCTTGTGCCGATCATAACTCTTATTTAAGAGCACGAATTAAAGATTATGCGCCTTTATGCCCTACTCGTGCATGAACAACTCTCTTTCGATAAGGCTGGCTTTGTAAAGCTTTGAGGCTCTTTCACCAGGGAATAGCGCTCTTTAGCCTTCTTGAGGCTTGATTGTTGAAACTTGAAACCTCTTTCTCTTCGTGGGACGAAGAGCAACCGCATGACTTGGAAAACCGTCATAAAGTGACAAAAATAGGAGACGCGTAGAAGAATCGAAGACGCTGTGTTTTCCACGCGGCTGTTGCGCTGAAATTGGCTTCATCTTGGGAGGAAGACGAGGAGCGCGGATTCGCCAGCCAAACCCTCGTTCACGACAAGCAAGGATGTTTCGGAAATGAGTGGTAGCGGGAGCAGGGGGGAAATACCCGGGACTTGATACGTGCTCCGATTATAGTTTTATTGTCGGTTTGATCGCCCGAGCATGAGCTTTGCCGCCTTGCTTAGAAGAAAAAAAAATGCAACGATTTTGAAGGACTCGAAGTTTCTCATCATCGTTCCGCCGTCTTGCTCTGTTGACGAGAGCTATTCAGAGACAAAATTATCTTCAGCAGAAAGACACGGCTTGCTCACCACCAGGGGGGAATAAACATGAAACTCTTCACTGCATCCAGCAGCATCCACAGGTGGGGAGTGCGCTGCAGCTCGCACACCACCCCGCGGCGCATCTGCGATGCAGCGCAAATCTGATATCGGAGCATCGAAACTAAACAAAGATCAACCAAGCGAAGCGGTGAGACATGAGGGTGCGAGCGGAGGCGGATAGATGTCTTACAAATGAAAGAGGTCCGCTTCTCTCATGACCGAGCAGATGCATTTTGGCAATGGGACTTTGCGTCGGGACTCAGGTCTTGTTGATGTTGCAAAGAAGTTCAGCACTCGCGAGAAACACATGGCGGGGTCAGCTTTGAGGTGCATACAGGCGCCAATCCTCCACCATCATCATCATCCACCCCCTTCACTCGAAAGGAAGATGCGATTGGATTGCGTGCCGAGGTTTCCTGCTCGAAGACTGCGGAAGTTCGCAGTACGAAGCAAGCAGGAGACCTCATGACACTTGGGATGGCACACTTGGGAAGACGAGGCTGGGTGAATGTATTGAGTGTGTTATCTACCCCTCGCTTGCCCCGAGGGCTCCAGCTGGAGGAATGTTTGCGGATGGAGCACTGCTTCAGCTGCTCGAAGTATTGGGAAATCCTCCTCACCAAGTAGTCAAGTGGCGCGGGAAGAGAGTCGAGAGTGAATTTTTACTTGTGGAAACCTATGATCGGCCCTATACTGTATCCCAACCCCCTCCCAATATTAGGGTTTTGGCAGTACATCGAGCACCGACCAATCCAACGAGAATAAATCCTCAAGTTGGCTGGTTGCCAGTATTGCGACATGTGTATCTAAATAGTTTCTGAATGCTTCCTTCCCGTCTTCGTCTATTTAGGCCATATCCAGCGAGTTTTTGGCGCTCTGTTTGCCACAGCCTTGTCACTCTGCTGAAGAACAGCCTGAACATAGTTTGATAGTTCTGCATAAGTCAGTTCAACCCTATCATTGGGAATGCTTCTTACGATGGCTCACCAACCTCAGTCTAACCATGCTTTGTTACACGCGAAGACTCTCACCACCGTGACTCATTTTTTGGTGTCAGATAGTCCAGTCATTCAGTAAGAGCCTTCGACTTCAGCGCTTGAAATTTCCACTGGTACCCTCGACCGTTTTCAGTTCTGTACTTTGGTTTTCTTCGCGGTTTGCTGAAGATCTGTCTCATCAATGGCATCGGTGAGGCGATCTCTTCTGCGTTTCCTCGGGGAGTTCGCCACTGGTGAGGACATTGGTGTGTGGAAGCTTAGACCCGTGTCGACACTGAGAACTTTGCTAGGAGCTCCTTGATCTTCACCAATTTCTGGCTCAGCGCTCGCCGTCGGCGCTATAGGCGTCACAGCACCATCCGACTCAGGTGCGCTTGGGAAGCTCTCTGGGTGTGAGTCTTCCGCGGATGAGATTGTCGCAGCACTTTGGTTTCTCTTGTGCAATTTGTGTCTGGACATAACGCGCCCAACAACCTCCCGAAACTTAATACGAATAGGAGGCGAGGCATTGATACCCTCCCACAAGACGGCTGTTGTCTTGAAATCGCCGTCGCTGATGAGTCTTCTCAGTCCAGAAGCAAGGTCCCTGACCATCTTCTCACTGACCGACTTGCTAAAGACAAAACGAATGCTCAAGTCTTCTCTGAACCCGCCTTCAGGAATCTCTTCTTGCGCATTAGATGACACACTTTCATTAGAAGCATTCAGAGGAGTCAGGGCTATTTTCCGAATACATGCTCGTCCGCGATCAATAAGCCTCGGAGACTGGTCTTTTGGGAAGTTTGGCGCCCTCATTATTGCTGTTATAACCTCTTGGGTAAGAAATCTTTCACCGGTATCCGCTAGTTCCTTGAGCGCCCATATCAATGCAGTTGTAAATGAATTTTTTCCGGGTTGTCTCGTCGTAGAGTTTGCTGAAGTTGCTGCCATGAATTCAAATGCGCGGACTCCAACGTTCGAACGCACATTCTGGTCCAGTTCGCCCGCGTGGCAACAATCGAATATCACAAGGACATCACCTTGCGTTGAATTGATGATGGCCTCAGCTGAGTTCCAAACAACCTCATGCAATTCGCTTCCTTCGACATCATCAAGAGATTTGCTTCTGTTTGACTTTAGCACCTGTCATACAGACTTGACGCAAATCTTACGGTTCTAATACCACAATTCCACGAGCTCTACCAGGTCTACCGTGACCTGCGTAGTACACGATCAAAAGAGTGTCGTGGGCGTCATAATCATGGACGAACTTTGCAAGAAGCAGGTTCGCTTGGCTTTGGGCAGTTTTGTAAGGGTGTTTAGTTAGCACCTCCGTCACGGTTTCGTAGCCAAATCTTTTCTCAAAGACAAGTCGAAGTTTTGCAACCTAGGCAAGTTAGCTTGGGAAAGATTCGCAGCTTCTGATTTCTTACTTCGTCTTCGGTGTGCAGGTCATCGATGTCGCGGTGCCAAGAGAGTAGCAGAACCACAGCCTTGCGATAGGAAACCGCTGCCCTCTTTACGCACCCCATACGCTCATCAAACACAGCCTTCAAACGCGAATCGTGAGATTCCTCTTTATCCTGATAATTCTTTGCCCCCAAGGCGGGACTTATAGGCGACTTGTTGTTCGTAGAGCCTGACGGGGTTTGCTCTGCTGTACTCCCCTCTATATGAGGCGACATGATGCACAGGATTGACTGGTTGGAGGATTTTGTCCAAGGGACTACTGAGAATTAATGCAACCTGAAGTCTGAAGTTGATTGACTGAAGGAACAAACGAAGAAAGTGGCGACGGGTTTTTACGCTGGCATAGGTCCGCTAGGCTGCCCCTTTTCTAAACGAGGCAAACAAGGCTACCAGGCAACAAGGCAGTGTTCTTGAACGGTGAACAACCAAAGTACTAGCGGATCATGCACTGCCATCATGCTCTTAGCCAAGTGGCCGGCATGTGGAGTATAATCATCGGGGTGGTGTGGTGACCTTAAGCTTTGTCAGTGCGCTCACCAATAGGCGGCTGGCTACATTTTGCCGGCCATTACTTGCAGACAGAGCAGAGCCTCTTCTATCTCCAGCAAGGACTTAAGAGCTGCACTAGAACATACTCAGGCTGTTCGTGAGGCCGATTTTCACTTTGCTCTTGACAGTCCGCCGAGTCTGGAGCTCAAAAACTGCCTCGGACAGCCCACGCGATGCCCCCCTCTAGCAAGGCTACGAATAGCGAGGTATGTCTTCGAGCCTCACGTCTAGTCCCTCAAAACTTTTGCAATTCTGCCTTTGTCTGACTGAAATCCAGAGGCCGAAGACGCCCGAAGACCGGTCAAATTATGTCGGCAACAAGGCAATTCCTGTTGATGTAGGTTGACAACATTGGATGGGATATTTGTAGGCTAACTGGAGAACCCAAGTCAACAGCAAAATTCAGCAAAGGAAATGAAGCATGGCTTAGCATCCCAAAGAGAGGATCTTTCGCGGTCAAAATATATGGAGTAAAGAGCGAGGCTGGGGAATTTTTCTATCAGGTGGAAAAATCGCCAGAGGGCGACTTGTACAAGAATGGCGACTGGTTTCCTCAGCAGGATCTCTCATTTAGATAGGCTTGCTGCATGCGGAATATGCACCTCGATGGAGGTTTGCCCGGACCGAGCAAGGATCGGCAAGTCTTTCACTGGAGCCACATCATTCGTGCCCCAACTCCTTGTCCAATCGAGTTTTACGATTAATCAGAACATGATAATTGAGCCTCCATTTCGATCACACTGCCCTCTAGCTGGCTTACACATCGTGCATCCAACTACAAGTGGTTCAGGGCGTAATAATCTGCAGCCGAGTTCTGTGTGTGGGAAGAGAAAAATATTCCGGATCTATAATAACCTCACTCTTTCCAATTGATCTCGTAATCTTTTCATTAGATAGTTTAATAATTTCAATATGGCTTCTTCACTACCATCAGACGTTGACCTTGAGAAAGGAATTGCTTCTCCAACGAACTCAAGCAAGTTTTCCGAAGCTAGTACTCTCCCAGTAACAAAAGCACCTCCAGCCAAAGTTTGTACTATCAAAAAAAAGCAAGAAGCCAAAGCCAAATAAAGAATCAACACGCAAAGCTGTAATTCGAAAACGTAAGTGGCACGAAAATTGAACATTGAACCAACTAACCCGTCCTATTTTTAGTTGACGATAGGGATAAGGGCTACCGCTCTCTCAGCACTTTCCTAGATAGTGATGAAAACTTCATGCTCTACAGGCGATTTGGATACCTCCATTCCCGTATTCTGTTGAGAATCCAAGACCAATTGAGGGAACTCGAACGGGAATTGGATGCCTATGACAAAGCTGATGCTGACGATGCTGAGAAAGGCTCTGAGCAAAGCCGTAAGCTTCTGATGTCAAGAGATGCAGATGAAGCAGCTGGACGAAAGGAGCAAATTGAAGAACCAGGGATTAGGACGCGTACCGAGATACTGGATGATATTGAGAGAAAGCTTGAAAAATATGGTAGCTATGTTAAGTCCTTTGTTAACGAGTATGACTCTTATTGTTGATAGACTCTTTTGTGGCGAAAGCTCAGCGCATGGTCGCACTTCCAAAGCCTGCAGATCGCGACTATCTGAGTGTTGAAAACTACATCTTCGACAAGAAGCCCTTGATTGATGAAGAAGCTGGCTTCATCTATAGAAAGGAAGATCTCATTACTTTGCGAGACGGCAGAGAAATGGCATTGCTTGATGCTGCGACTGAAAAGATGCTGCAAGTCTTCAACAGTAAATGGCTTAAGGTGAGGAATTAAACCCCAAGTGATAAAACAAATTGTCCCATGCTAACTATAGCAAGTACATATTCTGCACAAGAGACGATCGAGAGAAATCCAACGACCCAAACCTCCACTATTACAGCAAAAGTCGGAAGAACCTCTTCAGCACTGCTATTGTAACACTAGTATTACTCGCTCTTCTGATACTTCCAGTGTTCGCTTTATACAAGCTTACCATTGACCATAATCTTGAGGTCACATACACTGTGAGCATTGGGGTGTTGCTCATATTCACACTCACCTTTTCTGGTGCACTGTCGCTCTTCACGCAAGCTAGGCGCCATGAAATATTTGGAGCTGCCGCTGGGTAATTACCCTACTGCAGGAGCTTTGAAGAAAAATTTCCAAAACTGACAATAAACAGATACTGTGCGATCCTTGTAGTTTTTATCAGCAATATTCCAGCGACCCATTAGCCAGAGGGTTGGGATATCTTCGGGACATGCCGTACAGCATGTGGTGAAGAGAGAGCCTTGAGCGCCAGATCACTGGGGATAGAGCGATGGCGGGAACAGGATTAAAAGAGTGTCGACTCAAAAAAAAAGGTTGGCAAAAATATTTGGAGGTTTAAAATTTCAAGCCGTCTTAGGTTCTTGAGGATGTTACACCCGCACTAACTTTGCGGAGTATAGAGTAAATCATCAAAAGTTTTAAATATAATTGAGCTAGTTTCCCCAGAAGAGAAACGTATTGAAACCCCGATTTGTACATTCGGACTCAAAAACGATTTCACATTCCTTGATGCGACGGTCAACAAGCTTCGAGACTACAGAGTATGACGTCGATTGAATTTTGCCCACTAAGCCATAGCGTCAAGACGGCACACACGTCAACGCACCTCTGTGACATTCCTCAAAAACAAGTATTTTGTTTCGACCTTGTACACTTCTAATTGAATCAAAAATAAAAATAAAGTCATTCAAGATGAGCGGCACATCCAACGTTGGAAACTCGCAGATCTACGAGGCTGGCGATCAAAAGAACGTTCGTCAATCTGAAATCGACCAGCAGAAGATCGCTCGAGAAGAGAAGGCTAGGGGCACCGGAAGGCTTCAGAGCCAGAGTTGCATTTTAAACTGGAATGCTAATATTTTTGCAGAGGGAGAAGGAGGAGGATGACGACGACACCGAGGAGACAAAGTAGCTGAAAAAAAACCCCAACACTTCCTGTAAGTTTGGCGGAACTAATATGGCCGAGAATTTGAGCACTCACTAAGTGTACCTAAAATCAATGACACTTCTTCAGTATGCTTATTTAAATGCAAGAAAGGACACTGCTGATTTTATCCTTAACAGGCAAGAATGCACGGGAACGAGCCTTCTCGAGGGGCAAAGATCGACGCCCAGATCCAAGCGGAAGAAGAAGAGGAGTTAAAAAGAAAGGGTAAGGCATGATCTCTAGAGAGGAAAATGTGTATCCTTGGAGAACAAGCCACATTGCCACATTGCTACTGTTCACAGCCGACGTGGATTCTGCAAATATCTGTTTTGGAGGGGAAAGGTGCATTGATAAACTACTAGATGGAAGGAGATATTTTTGCTTTGATTGTCGCGTGTCAGAAAATATAGGAATTATTAAGAAAAATTAAAGTTATCCTACATGCACATACTATCCCCTCCCTGGTTCAGATGTTATTTCGCCACTTTGGTTGCCACTTTATCACTCCTTGAAGCACTCCACTTATGATTCCACTGTCTGCCTCTTCACCACCATAGCTGGTATATAGGGACTATATATCATTAATTTTCCAGCTACTACAAACCGCGGAAAAGAAGGCAAAGAAGAAGCTGTCTTTTTAGTAAAG